>JAVQKC010181292.1:0-43907 GCA_036025475.1 Philypnodon macrostomus
TGAGGATGATGATGATGATACAAATACAAATAAAAATACAATAAATAATATGCCACTGATGACTAGCTCTGGTTACAAACCAATACCAAGATAATGTGTTTTTGTGTCTGATGGTGCTAAATGTGTGTCCTCTCATCCCCTCCAGAAAGAGCTGAGTGAACAGAGTCGGTCCGAATATTTTTCCAAAGCGGCAGAAACCCAAGAGCCTTTACACAGCCCCACAAAAACAAAGAAAACTGGGCTTCAAAAGATGTAAGTATGATTCAATCAAAAAGTTTCCACCACTCTGGTCAAAGAGGACACTCATGTTATCTGTCTATATCCTCTTTATCTATATAGAGCCAAACAGGCCAGTGTCCAGAAGGAGCAGGGGCAGCAAAAGGACTCTAAAAACACAGGAGGACAAATTGGACCAGAGAGTTCCCAATTCCACCACTTAACTGGCCCTGCGGCTCAGATTGGGAATAATAATGGGAATAATCTGGACCCAGGCCTGACCTATGATCAGAATAATGAAACTACTGACAGACAAACAAACCTAAAAGAGGCCTCTCAAACTTCCTGCAAGCACCAAACCAGTCCAGAGACTAGTAAGACCAAGAGGGATGCAGGGGAAGACCCTCACCCAAAAAGAGACAAGAGTACATGTATCCAAAAGGGAGTAGCAACTCATAATGGGAATAATCTGGACCGAGGCCTGACCTGTAATCGGAATAATGAGAATATTGGCAGACAAGCATTTGCCGTTGAGGCCTCTGAAGCTTCCTGCCAACACAAAACTAGTAAGACCAAGAGAGATGCAGGGGAAGAGCCTCACCCACAAAGGGCCAAGAGGGCATGTCTAAAAAGTGACTCCATCGCTACTCAAACAACCAGGCATGATAAGCCCCTTACTGAATTCAAGGCAGAGTCCAAGGCTTTCTCAGTGTCGGAGTGCAACAAAACCACACTGGAAGTAGAGCTGCTTACTCCAGGGAAACGGGCCCAGAGGCTCCCCCTCACAAGCAATAACACGACGCAGACGAACCAAAACAGGCTGGCCGCAAGTCTGAGGGGCCTATCTGTCAAGCCGGCATCCTCAACCTCCTCTATTAGTTCCAGATCCGCACTCACACACGCAGAGGAGGGGAGCGACAATGTGCCCAGAGCATCGAGATTGCGGCGAATGAAGAGGTCCTGAGTGGGTAAGACAGGGCTCCGAGGAAGACACGCTGATAACGGGATGGGGGCAACATGTTTACCCCACACAGTCTGAGCTGACGACTCGAATCTGGGCACATCACAGAGCCCACATGTCATTGTTTACATGATCTATTCTTCTCACTATACTGCTGCAGACAAACACGTTACAACAATTGATACATGAGCCGCAGAGCTTTGTAAAAGACTTGAAACAGACTCTGCCGTCCTCCACCCATAAGTAGTGGTGGTGGTCAGGAGAGGCTCGCAAATGAAAGTCAAAAACCTTAATTGGAGTTTAGATTTGGTTTTGTGTTAAAGATTGGGGATTTCAGACAGGCAGGAGCCATGCAGTACGTCATGGATTTCGCTCTCAAAAACGCTGGCTCCTACATGTCTGAAAAGTGTCCAGTTTCCCTGCTCAAGCTCCACTTTGATTGATTGCCGTTTCCAGTTTTATTTCATCACCCTGTTTGCAAAAATGTGTTGTCGTAGTTAGATTTCATTCATGTACAAGTTGGTTAATACTTAGTTGCTAGGTACCTGAAATGTATATTTTAATTTAGGGTTATTTTACAACTTAATTGTGTTGGAAGCACATTGTCTACAATATTGCCAATTTAAGTGTAACCACTGATGTTGCTCCAATACTTAATCAGGCTCTAGTTTGACCATGAACATTTTTATCACCACGTTGGTCCAGCTAAAAGGGGCAACCAAGGGACAGCTGTTGTGTGATAGACCTTCTAAAACAATACACTGACTGTATTATTTATTGGATTTGAAATACATAAATAAATGATTTCTCCCTTAGGATGCACTCTGTGGGAATATGCAAATAGGTTGGAAGCAGCTGTGATTAAAATACCATGTAGTTTTGACTCCTGGCAGGATTACAGTGGCCAACAGAGATGTTCCTAATAAACTCATGCTGTTCCCATCTCTTCATGAGTGGGTGTAATGTGAGATTGTTTTATGGAGGCAGAGACAGTGGTGGATTAGTTGAACTGACACTATTGTTTTAGGTCTTGATATGTTTAAGGTCATTTAAAGGTGCTGCTAATCTCTTGCTTTGGCTTTAATCCTTTTAAACAGATTCTGCCTGAGATTGCATCAAGCTTTTCAGGCTCACATCGCGAACAGGCCACAGATAACACTACTTAAACCACAGCAACAAGGACAACATTGTGTGTGGATCATGAGGAGCAAGGGTATTTTTGTCTTTAGGATTGACTTAACACAAGCAGTGCTTGCTACAATGTAATTAGCTGTAAACACATTTGGACAGAGACCTTGCTCAAGTCTATGATGTGTCTCCGGCAACAGTTCCCACGCCAGCTTCTTGAGAAACCTTCATATGCATCAACATGCACCACAGACAAACTCTCCGTCAGAACAAAGACAACTTTAATTCTCTTTTCATACAAAATATTTAATAAATATGACTTTCAAAAATATATTGCCAGACCAACACATAATTCTCAAGTTCAAAACACAAGTCAAAAAGTAGGACAAAATGTTGCCATGATCTCAAAGGGTTAACAAATGAGATAAAACATGTTTGTCTTTAAGAGCCTCATTTTAAAAAGAAACAAATGTGCACAGAAACAAACAGACTTGCAGAGCAAGGCAGTGTATTTTCTCTGATTCCACAGTGTTCCCATCGCCCTCCTACTGTTCAAGTACTCGTGGTCTAGCTTATGATATTACGCTGACTAAAGCAGATGGGAAATCTGACGTGTGATTTTTGCTGTGCAAGTTGGTGAGAATTCACAGCCTTTTGAATGTATCGTTGGGGTTAATCTCAAGCTGCTGGGGGCTTTTGTTCCCTTAACTATTTTTTCATTAGAGGCAAGCAATATGTCTGCCACCATGTCCATCCCTCAGAGCAGCTCGAGTCTTGTGTTGTCCTAACCTCACTTGCCTTCTATCAAGGTCCTGGCAACAAATCATGAAATGTCAAACGAGAAAATAAAGTCTCTTGCAGGCCAAAAGTGCCTATCCTTTGTCTTCTTTGAATTTCTTTGAAATTTGGCTTTTAACAAATGCAATGGAAAGATTTAAGAAATGTAGGCTTCCACAGCCATCAAAACCTTCAAACTAGACAGAACATATAAATAAAGAGGAATGATATCTTAAGGCTCTTGATTATTAAGTTAATAAATCAAATATACACAATGATTAATACAAAATGTACATATCTACAAGTTTCTAAATCGACATAAATTCTTCATATTGGCAGCAACTGCTGACATCGAACCCGCCCCCTCAACCCCCAGAAATAAAAAATAAATAATAAAGTTGATCTTTTCTTATTTTGACAGTTGCTGTAGTCTAAAGCTGAAAAGGCACTTTCTCCAAACTGAACTATAAGAATTCAAACAATACTAAAAAATATTAGCTCTAGTGTTGAACACGTCGGGTCATTTAGTCATTGTACAACAATTACACCAGGAGCCCCTTCTGTGTGTCCACTAACTTAAAACAAGGAACTGAAATGCATAGAGGACACTTGTGCCACCAGCTCTACATTGAAATGTATACCAGTGCCTTGTGTTTCCAGCCAACCAAAGCAACTGTCACTGCCAGTGTAAGCCAGCTTGTCAAAACTTAAATTAACACGGGGAATATCTGAAAATACTGTGGGGTCACTGACACGACAGTCTGCTAACGACACATGCCAAAGCTCCCCGTTCACCCACCACCGGGGTGTGAATGCATTAGGCTTGGTTGCACAGCAACACAGCTGTCTGCTATACAATGTAGTCCATCCTGTTTATGCTGTTTGCTGTCTCCAAGTCTCTGTTGTCCTGTTTATTAGTCCAATTTGGATGTTTGGATGTAGAGTTGGGATTAGAGATGGGCGTCTTCTCGTCCCGCTCCACTAATGTATATGCTGGCTGTTTGGCAAAGCGGCCCTTCTGTAAGTGCCTCTCCTTGTCGTCCTCATCCCCCTCGGGATGATTTGTCCTTATTTTGGCTATGAGCGAGTTCTTGTTTTCATAGTCTTTGATGGCCACCGTTAGGCCTACATGCTTCTCTATTGGATTTTTTATTTGGTTGAGTTGCTCCCGTACATTGTTGGTGGTGTTGTCCTCTGAGCCTGTCGTGGAAGTGCCATTGTGGTTGCTTTGTTTCCGCCGGTGACGCATGCACCATAGAAAGATGGAGACCAGCACCAGGACCCAGATGACAATGAAGATGGAGCTGAGGAGGGGCACTAGGTAGTCTGCAGAAACAAAACGAGCAGTAAAAGAATTGACCCTCTTTAAACAATACACAAAAGCTTTTATTATAGAGCTGCGTCAAGCTTGCTAAATCATTAGCATGCTTTGCCAATGCAACCTGACCTCTGAGCCCTAACAGGGAGGAGGCGGCTTTTATTTGGCCATGGCGGCAGTCTGCTGTCACTCTGTTGATGAATGGTGGACACATGCAGGAGTCTAACTACTACTAAGTCCAGCCAGTCTCAGTGTGAGCCAGTCTGTAGCCTTGTAGTCAGGCACCTCTAGTCTTTCCATTGAAACCCGGCCTGCATTCTTTTCAATTACAACCACCATGAGACGGGAGATCTGAGCGGCACAATTTACAGTAGATTGCACCACCCAGGTCTCCAGCTTGGGGCCTGTGTGGGCGGAATGGGAATTTGTTTTCATACAGACATATTTTCCAATGTTTTAGTAGTGCTTTTTATTCCATTGCCTGCCATTAGCTCATCTTATTTATGTTTTTTTAAATGCAGAAAATCCCAACATTAAATCCTCCCACATTATACAGGTGAGTGCAAGCCAACAAAAGAGCCTTAAGTGGTGCGTACCGGTTTTGCTTGGGCTTGGCACACGGACTTCGGCGATTGCGGCGATGATGGTGTTGTTGCCGTTGCGTTTGCTAACCAGGCCTAGTATCCTGTCTATGATCTCTTTACTCGGGCTGCGGTCCAAGCGATGATCGTCAGTCGACTGCAAATGAAAAGCGCAGAAATTAGCATGGCAAAATCCTAACTGGCCGCTACAGTACAGAATGCACGCTGTAATTGTAGTATTAAGGTCAGATAAAAATATTATGGAACAGTGGTAGACAACAGTTGCATAGATAGAGCCAACTATCTTGAAAGTTGGTCCATTCCCCGCACGATTTCTACTGCCATTATGTTATTGGGCAATATACTGCACCCACCCTGCCTATGTAAGAATATGCTTGTGATAGTGATTGTCATGTGTGTTAAGTGGTGGATATTGTGTGCCTGTGGAGTGAATGCATAATATCTTAGGTGTTTCAAGTGTCTAGAAAAGTACTATATAAATCCAATGCATTATATTTTTTGGCAGTGTCACTTACGATGCAGACATGGATTTCATTGCTGGCAGAGAACGACGGGTCACAAGTTATGGACACCGAATGCTCCAGAGAGAAGTTCTTCACTATGTACAATCTCCTCAGCTGCTTACAGACGCCCTCCACCGTCAAGCCCTACGCAAAGAGGAAAAGAAATAAAGGCTTAGTGGAAAATTCAGAGCAAACAATAACAAAAGAAAACTAGTTTGGTCTGCACTTTGGCAGTGGCAATATGCTATCTGGTTGGGATCCACCTCATTTAGATTAGAGACCACAGACTCATATGCTTGTCGCTATCGGCTGTCACGCTTGTTAGACAGCTGGCGAGTGACGGTTCAATGTGGTGACAGAGTCGCCAGTGGACCCATTTAACTGAAATCCATATGATTCTTAAGTTAATCTTTCATTGCGGTTGAAGTGTAGGGAAGGAAATCATAGTTGGGAATAACCAAAATTTGGCCCAAATCTGGATTACAAATCAGGAAAAGGGAATTATGCTGATTTTGTTTCCTGGAGAGCATTTAAATACGCAATAAAAGTAAATGACAGAGAGAACTTAAATCCTCTATTTTATGAAAACCTAATTTTAAAAAAATGCCCAGATTTGGTGCATGGTGTAAAACTGTATCTTTGAGTAAGGAAACAACATTGTAATATGGTAGAAAGCTCAATGAAGTTGAGTTAGCTATAGATAATAGTCCATTTAAGATATTTCTATTCAGTTGTAGCGTTGTGTAGTAAAAACAGGAAAAATGACCCCCAAAATGTAACGTCTCTCTCATTCTCCACGGTGCCTAGGTAACTCACTTGATGCATGTTCTCCTTGTTGAAAGTGAAGGTGATGTTGGCACAGCTGTTGTCATGGAAACTGGAGCTAAGGTGACACTTGTGGGCAGCGCTCGTGGGATTACTGCACCAGCATTCCCCTTCCTCCAGGCAGGGCTTCACAAAGCAATGGCTGTCCCGAACTGGCATACAATTCTGCCCCGAAGGACAACCCCCACGACCCTTTGTGCCAAGTTTGCATGTCTTGGGACCACACCACATCTGGGAAAAGAAAATTAAAAATTAGGCCTGGACATCATGATAAAAACATGAATGGATATAAATATGATAACTGAACTTTCTGGTAAAAAGTGGGGATTGTAAAAGACTAAACTAGGTCAATATTTGTTTGTTTTGACAGTGAAGAAAACACAATGAGGAGTTAGCAATATATTGTGCAGCCCTATTTGAAGCTGACATTTAAGTCACCCATTACTCACATCCGATCACCATAGATAATAATATGAGAAACATCTACATTGAATAAGGCTACATAATGATTCACTTCACTAAGAATAAAGTAGGTTGCTTGTATTCCTGCCCCAGACGCTCCTGGAAGCTGTGAAACCACATACGGTCAATCCTATGATTTACTCCTCCTGAGGCAAGCACTATCAGTAAGGCACCATTGTTCATTTTAGACGCACGGTATTCTCCATAAATAAATAAAACTTTCCCTGTTCAACTGTAGATCACCTAGTCTTACCCAGGGTGACTTCGCTGAAATGGCATTTGGCAGCTATTCCCAACTGCGCCATTGTGTTTCTTTTCAAAACAAAATGCATCATCTTAGTATTGAATGTGACACTCTAGAGTCAACTCCACCCTTTTGTCAGTGTCTATGTGAACTAAACATGCTCTACCTGGGAACAGACCAAGTACATTTGTGTGAATAGCTATGTCTAACCATTAAGCCGAAGTATGCCGTTTAGAACAACTCATGTCCTCTTTCTTGTATGGGAACGTGCTGACACAATACTACTCAACTAGAATTTACTACAACAAACAGACCTTTTAACCCACTTATCTTTGTACATTAGCCCAAAACAATTAACAATCAGGTTCCAATGCACAGCAGCATAAACTGAACTGTGTGTCTATGCGTATGCTAGTCCAAAAATTGCACCCCGACATGTAGCATATTAGGCATGTTTCACAGTATTAGCGATATACATTACTATTAACCATATTATCAATTTATGTTAGCTAAAATTCAATTTAGTGAAACTCCAGTCAATTTCTTTAGAGGAAAAGAGAAGTCTGAAACTACATGTTAACATCTGAGCTCTGCAAATGGTTTATGGCTCTGTAGCGAACCATGACATCATGTGACACACAGCTGTATTCAGGCATCATAAATACTTCACACTTAGATAATG
Organism: Philypnodon macrostomus; assembly: GCA_036025475.1. Classification (NCBI taxonomy): domain Eukaryota; kingdom Metazoa; phylum Chordata; class Actinopteri; order Gobiiformes; family Eleotridae; genus Philypnodon; species Philypnodon macrostomus. The sequence continues at coordinate 7,719 of JAVQKC010181292.1, forward strand.
GTTAGCAGTTTAAAGGCATACCTTTGTACACACAACTTTCCCATTGGTGCAGTGGCAAGTGTTGCAGTCCTCTTCCCATTTGACTCCATCTGGGGTGATGTGACTGTTGACAGTGCAAGGCTTTCTAGTTTCTAGAGCGGGAACAAAAAGTGAACACTTTATATTTCATATTATCTTTATTACATCTTTCTTTTACATTCTGGGATTGCCACAGAAAAATCACCTATGCCAGTGATTGATTTGGGTGAGGCTTTATACCAGATGCTCTTCCTGATGAACCATTTATCCAGGCTTGAGACTGGCACAAAGATTATACTGGCTTTTGACCTACCGTGGTTGGATTTATTTCATGTTATCTTTAACTAACCTAAGGCATATTTTAAATTTTAGGGAGCTAAACATTTTGTGATATCCAGAGCTTGGGCTCTAACACTGGTTTAACATATAATACATACCTTCGTGGCAGTGGGGTCCCGTCCTGTCAGGAGGGCACAGGCAGCGGTAACCGTTGATTTCATCTACACAGGTGGAGCCAAAGGCACATGGAGATGACTGACACTCATTTATATCTGCCATAGAGAGAAACAGTAATGGGTTAGAAATGGCTTCCTCATGGGCTACAGACCAACCCAGACAACGCACAAATATTGGGTTAAGTAGTCAGCACACAAATCTAATTCATAGAATTTCCAGAGGTCATGTGTAATTTGCACAGCACACACATGTACACTAGTTAATAAAAACACGCAAACATGCTCTAAATCAGCCCGGAATATGTGTGCCCCATGCGGCTTTATTAAAGGCAGCATCATTAGCAGGTATGCCGGAGCTGAAGGCTGGACTTAGCAGAACAAAGGGTTTGCAATGGGAAAGAATGTGGCCATCTGAAAGCCTTTAAGAGGGAAAACAATCTGTGTAATCAGTGTCAGGGAGCATGGCTGATTAGCTGCTGGCCTGCTAAGCCTGTTTCCCCCAGGGACAGCAGCAAGGTCTAGGCTGGAGTGACACTGCCAAAATGGTTGAGCCTGGCCCATAGCCCAATAATGATAACTGACCGACTAGACCTTCCATCTGGTGGGACTGTTTTACCATCCTCAAACTGGGATCAAGGAGAGAGCGGGACCCAGGTTAATACTTACTGATCCGACAGTCTGGACCCGCAAATCCAGGCGCACACTCGCATCGGTACCAGTTATCCCCATCCACGCAGGTTCCACTGTTGTAGCTATTGAAAGAGAGAAGGGACACATTCATTTTGGACCAGTTTTGCTGTTTAGGTCTTTTTTGTGTTTTGAGGTGTTGCCATTGCAAGTTTATTATTGATATTAATATTTGCCAAATGTCTGCCAAATTCATAATTGTGTTACAAGACACAAAATACTATCCTATATCACTCCATGCCAGCAGGGGGAGTAAAGAGCAAGAATGTTTGTTTTGCATGGAAGTGTGGAGCCTGGTGAAAAAACAAATCTTCTACCCAAAAATGTGTTGCCCAGGGATCAGTACTTCATGCTGGGACTTTCTCAGCTGTCAACACAGTATAATCACTAGCTCTTATAACTACTATGGCAATCAGACTTGTTTCTCTGTTTTGGACATGTACAGCTCCAACAGTATTTGGTTAAAACCGAGTCGCGCCCGGGAGCTCACAAAAGACATGAGAGGCTGGTTGCACCTTAGGAATGACAGAGTAAAAGGGTGTATTCCTGGTTCTCAGCAGGTGAGAAACTACGGTGAGTCGGTAGGAGTGGCATGTTTACATCGGTCTAAAGCTACAGGAAATGTTTGGCTCCCACTTACCATGGGTGTGGACTGCAGTCGTTGGTATCTGAAAGAGAAAGGGAGGGGAGAAAGATACAATTTAGTAGTGTTTTTTTTCTTCACTCATGTATGACTGTTTAGTGACAACAGAGAGCACGTCCCAGCTTGAGTCTTGTTAGAGGCGTGTTGCAAGGCTAAAACCAAGTGAGGCCACACTATAGAGCTAACGCAACAATCCGAAAGAGTGTCTAATTTCAGAACTGTTTTATTAGACTAACAGAGACAAGCCGATCTAATCATACATAAATAATACATTAAAAAAGACCAAATGTGAGCAATACCACATCCAGAAAGAAATCCAGGACAAAACCAGGTGTAATCAGTCATCTACAGGTCACATTGAAAGCCTTAAATAAAGCAGGACTGACATAACCAGGACTAAATCAAGAGCTTGAACTAAACCAGCCTCAATATCACTAGAAAGAGAGAAAAGTGCTCTAGTTTGAAAGCCAACATGTCGCGAGCTAGGGGAGAGAGAGCTTTATGGACTGGAGAAGTCTTTGGGAGAAACATCTGTCTCCACTTTTCCCAGACGCTTTTGTGTCTACCTCCTCCTCTTTATTCACTGATAGCCGGCAGCAGCAGCAAAGGAAAAGCAAAGGATTTTTTATGTTTAAGATCAAGATGAAGAGAAAGTAAGATATAATCAGATACAGGAGTGGACGCGGTATGAGGTAGCCAGCAGGAGGTTTATCATGATTTAATACTAATAACTGTCCAGCTTTATCCTTCTCGTAAGGAGCACTTACTTTGTGTGCATGTAGGACCCTCCCAACCTTCTTTGCAGACGCAGGTAAATGACTCGCCAGTCACCACACAGGTACCACCGTTCTCACAAGGGTTAGGGAGACAGCTTGAGTTCTTGGCTGCAATACAAAAAAGAGCTTTTGTATGCCTTTTTTCCACGATTTTTGAATACAATCTGTTCATCCTTAGATGGCCTTGCAATAGGGTGTATATATAAGGGTGAAGATTTTTTTTTTTTTTTTTTTCCAGCATGCAGGATTATTCAAATATGGCTAAATTAAAGTAAATACAACCACTGGTATATTTTTGACAAGAAAACAATATAACATGGTCAAAATATAACATAATCAGTGTTACATATTATCTGTCAAAAGGAAACTACTGCTGGGTTTTAGGTTGGGTTTTTCTCTGAGGGAATCTACATTCTTGACTTTGAAGTGTATTGTCAGGGCAATCAGGGATTTGAAGCGGATATCTGTCAGCACTCGCAGGAGAAAAGGGAAAGGAGGGGGTGCTGACATATTTGTGAACCTCAAATAACTTTACATATGATTAATACATAACAGATCAGCAAAAATAGATAACATGGGGTCTGGTTACCATACACTACAAAACCAGAGACCAAGAGAACATGCTTAACCTAGAGTAGACTTGACTACTATTGACAATACACAACAGTTTGCATCAATTGAATGGGTGCACAATAATTGGGTTTGTTTCATTTTTTATTTTTTTTTGCAATAGGCTAAAGATTTTTTTCAATTTTCCACAACGTAGCTTTAAAGGTTATGATATAATAATAATAATAATAATGATATAATTTGTTTTTGTGCAGCCCTATCTGTAAGTGCACTTACTACCCGTCTTCACCACAAAGACAAGACCAGCAAACAGAAAAGCCATTTCTCTTCTACTGTGTGCTGCCAAGACTGCTGCTTACCAATATTACAGGTGGTCCCCTCCCAACCTGGAGCACACTTGCATTGAAACGTATCACCCTCATCGTGGCAGGTGCCTCCGTTGTTGCATGTGGCTTCATCACACTGACTTTCGCCTGCAGGGGACCATTAAAAACTTAGGGTTACTTAAGCTGTTCAACAACATGAGGCTAAGTAAACACATACATGCATACATACATACAGAGATTGGATAATTATAAACAGCCATAAGCACATACCACAAGCGTGCACAGGCGAGACTACACAGATGCTTAAAAAAAAAACACACAAAAAGGTTCTTACGGGAGTGGCACGTTTTTCCCTTCCAGCCATTTTTACACTCGCAGAAGAAATCTGTCACCAGGTCCCGACATGTACCGCCATTATGACAGGGGTTGGTGCTGCAGTCATCGATGTCTGGTAAAGAGAAGCAGTAAGATTTATGTTTCGCCACATCAAAAACATCAACAACAAAATCAAACAGACTCTAGATGTTGAAACACGGGTTTAACGTTCATGTGACTGAGGTGTGCGAGTCATTAGAACTCAACAAGACGACTAGGACGTCCTACAACTGTACTTACTAATCTCACAGTGGTCGCCCTCCCAGCCGTCTCCACAGATGCACTGGTACACGCTCACTTTGTCAATACAAGTGCCGCCATTTCGACAGGGGTTGCTCTCACAATCATTGATGTCTAGATTTGAAAAAATATGCATAAATTAGATAAACTGTCAAGTGTTTTATGAGACATTTTATTGACATTGAGATAGTGAAGTAGCGTACTTTCATGGCAGTATGTCCCCCTGAAGCCCTCCTGGCACTCGCAGCTGAACTGGCCGCCTGCTTGGCTACGGCAGCGGCCATGAGGTCCACACACATTTGACGAAATGTAGCGCTCTCCACCAGGAGTGCTGTTGGACGCCACAGCAACAGTGCAGCTGTCAATCACTGCGGAATGACAGTTAATTACCCAACCAATCTAGTTCAACAATTATAAAGATGATTTTATTACTTCACATGGCATGACAATTTACACGTTTCAGTGGTTGATGTGCAAAGGAAATGTTGAAAAATGTTTTTCTTATAGAATAGAATATATTCTGAGAAAGCCTTTAGGTGAAACGAATAGGCTTTATGCAGTACATCTGTTTCACTAGTAACAAGAGATCATTGACAAAAATCTTCTTTATAAAAAGAATAGTGTGTATTACAAACAATTTCCAAGAATGTATGAAAAAGGATGTATTTTTTCTGCAAAAGTTCTAGTTTGCTTCAACTTGACATCATGAAGGATTGAAATATATGACTAGTGACTGATAGAAGTATCACAGATAAGCCTTTATGCTTTCATGGTCAATTCAGAGAGATCTCCTTCAGTTTGCCCAGAAATCCCTTCGTTTTCTCCTGTCTGATCAGGTTAGGCTAGCCGGCCGACGACGCTCTGCTATAATCACTCAATTCTTGCCAAGAGCAGCGAGAATCTCACCGTCTGGTATCTGACTCGGTGGTTGGTCCACTCACTCAATTACACACACACACATCAACACAGCTAAATGTGCAGTGCAGTGAGGGAGAAAAGAAGAGGGAGCCCACCAGGTCATTACCAAGAACACACACAGAGCAGTATCAGACTTTGCCAGATTTTCAGGAAAGAATCATTGGAGGAGATTTTCTGAGGTTTGAGGCGGTACACAACATAGAATCTCTTCACCTAGACCAAGTAACCTTAGTGAATAAACCTGAACATAATTTGAATAGTATTACCCTCTGTATTATTGGACCCATTTGTCAATTTAGCTACAATTTTACTACAGCATGCTACACATACCATTTTACACAAACCTAGATTTAGACAGAGCATGCAACATGGGATTATATGGCAGTCAGTGGTCGTACCTTTACAAGTTGTAGTCCGGCAGTGGTCTTTGAGGTGAGAGCAGTTCTTCCCCTCATAGTCTTCGGGACAGGCACAGTAGTAATCTGTGGCCCGGTTGAAGCAGGGTGCCCCATTTTGACAGGGGTTTGGTAAGCAGTAATCGATATCCAGCTAAAAAGGTAGAAGAGTCAACATGTCTATTAACATGAAGCAAAAACTGACAAAACAAAAAATGAGGCCTCGAAAGGTAGACGGGCCAATAAAGCCATAAGGTGCATAAGGTTCAGTATTTTTGGATTGTTTAACCTATAGAGAGAGAGAGCGGTAAACCTGATAGCTAACAGTTTCTTCTGCTACACTAAACAGAGCAAAAAGCCACAGCATCCTCCCTACCCGCCAGTGCCAGGAAACAACACACGCACAGAGCACTCGGAGGAAAAGGAAAAACAAAGCGAAGAAGACACAGGAGGTTCTGGGCTAAAGAATGTATCCCGCCGTAGCCAGGAGCAGATTCAACAAAGCACTCCCTTTTAAAAAATCAGGTCAGACATTTACAGGGAGGGGCAGGGAAAGTTTACAACAAATCCAAAGATACAGGACAGTTGGCACAAAGAGGGCCAACAGAGGGAAACAAAGAATAATCCAAGTCCTTAAAATAGAAATAAAAAATAGTAATTCAAATGTATAGCCTTTAAAATGACCACAAATAAGTTTGACCATAAAAGATCTATTGTGGTTTGTCCAGGGCAGGCTAATAAAAATGTGGCTGTAATGTCCTCTTTGTCCTCCTGTAAAATTGCCTTAGTCCGAGCTATATGTTATACGTTCTGGCCAAAGCATCTCAGAAATCTTAGTCGTGTGCATGCATAGAGTTGGTGTCATTGTATTGTCTTACTTGGCAGAGATTCCCTGAAAAGCCAGCCAGACAGAGGCACTGAAATCCACTGACTTCATCTTGACAGCGGCCTCCATTCAAACACGGAGAGCTTGCACACTCATCGATGTCCCTCTCACAGTGCTCACCAGCAAATCCAGGGGGACAATTGCACCGATAACCATTTACCAGATCCTAAAAGAGTGAAAATAAAAGCTTAAAGAAATTCAAGCAGATCCAAAAAATTTTTAATTTCCACACAAAGCTGGCAGTAAACTACCTCTGTAGCCACAGTTGCCCTGGGGCAGAGTGAAGTAGACATGCCAGCCGTACCGCTACAGCCACCAAACACACCACCACAAACAATCTAACAATTCTTACATAGGCAAGGTGGGTAACGTGTCTTGCCCAAGGACACAACACCAGTATGAACGGGGCAGGGATCGAACTGCCATTCTTCTGTATAGTCGGCAACCCTGTATATTTACTGACCCACTGCTGTTCCAAGCAACACATATGCAAGTGGGTCAGTTTTAAGGAATATTATCAGAGAGCTCAACAATAATTTCAACACATTTTCCTGGCGCTGGCTCAAGACAATAATGTTTATGGTAATTCAATCTAGTGTGTGGTCAGAGAACTTGTGTGTCCCTCCCTCAGAAAGCCTCTGAACCCACTCCCCCCAGATTTGATTTCAGACACAAATTCCACAACAATTCCTCTGTCAGTACAGTTTACAGCTATTTATACAACCAATGTAAATATTTCATGCTTCGGCAAAAGAACATTAGACAAACAAACAAGCTGGCAACATGCAGCAACAGACCATCATAATGCTAAAGTAGTTCTTTAACTGTCGTACAGGTAAGACTGGTCCCAGTTCAAGTCTTGAGTTAATTCATTACAGCTTCATTTCAATTTTTGTTTGAATTTGATGGGTGGAGCACTGCTTAGACCTGGTTTACTCCTGGTCAATACCTGATTTCGACCTGATACATAGATCTGGTTAAAAAGTAACTTAAGAAATAGTGTAGGCCTAGTGCAGTCCTGGTTTAGAGCCAATATGGTCCTGTATTTGTCTATATTTAGCAGTGTTTGTCTCCATTGATGGCCATTTCATTCCTTATTTTAGTCATTATAATCCAATATAGGAGGTAATTAGTGTCAAAAGTTTGATAACCATTGTACTGGATGGTTGTTGACAAGACAATTACCTTACAAGTTCCTCCATTCTGGCACTGGTCCTTGCAGTCGTTTATATCTGCACAAAAACAACACAAACCAAAGGATTAATGTTAAACGGCTTGAATACAGTGCCTCTTTGTAAATATGCTTCCCATGTAACAAGCTTTTCAATACTACAGTAACTACAGTATTGGGGCTAAGGATTACTATGCAAGAGTGCAACAGGGAATTGAGCAATCCTGTCTGCTGCCAAGTGAAACTAGTCGTGGGATTGTTTTGAGCCACCTCTAATCACCACAGCCTTGGCCCCGCAACAGGCTTATAATCATAATATAATACAATACATCAGATTCATTTATACTGTAGGAAAAGGCTGCACTTGTCAAACTGTTTGCATTGTGCATTTACACTTACTGGCCAGTTTATTAGATAGTATAGTATCATCTTGTGTGTTCATAGTCGTTCTCTTATGTCAGACCAGGCTCTGACCTCAACAAGGAATTTTCACTCACTGGATATTACAGTCTCTGTTATTCTTATACATTGTTGTAAATGGAAATCCCAGTACATAGTAAATGTCTGAAATACTGAATACTAGAATGGTGTAGCGTAAATGACTAGAAAAGCAGGCGGGTACAACACAGGTGCAAGAGACAGTCCTCCACTCACTTATGTCACAGTTTTGCCCTGTCCAACCAGGCACACAGTCGCAGAAGTATCCACCAATCAGGTTGCGGCACGAGTTGGCATTGACACATGGCTTGCTTTCACATTCATTGGCATCTATTGAAGAAAAAGGGGTGTTGTTGTTTAGCGATATCTGCATGTGCACTTGACAGACATGAAGTGATCTAAGTAAAAGGTAGCTCACCAATCAGACATGTCTTCCCTGACCATTGGGAAGGACAGTGGCACTTGAAACCATTCACCAAATCCTGGCAGGTTCCTCCATGGTTGCACGGGTTTGGAGAGCAGTCATCCACATCTGCACAGAGTTAACCAGTGGTTATTAAGCTTATTTATTACAAGGTGGGTATTTATATAATGGTTGAAGTGCAATCTCACTGATGGTGCAGGAGTCGCCGCTCCAGCCCGGTGCACACTGACACTCGTAGCCTTGGCTGGTTTCGGAGCAGCTCCCTCCATTGGAGCATGGATTGGAGAGACAGGCATGTTCCGCTAACATTAGAAAAGACAGTTAAGCAGCATGTCAAACACACACCCATCTGAGTCACACTGTGGGAAAAATACACCCTTTTTGTCAATTTATGATTAAGACATGATTGTGCATACAGTAATTATCGTAAAATGATTTATGCTGGATTTGATGTGACAATATGTAATCTTATATTTCAGTATATAAAGCTTTAGAATCATTAACAAACACGTTTAGATGACCCCTTGACATGAAACGGGCAATAGCTCTCCATGTAGGTAAGGTGTGCCATTGTTTGACACCAATAACCATCAACACATTTAACCAGCACCCACCTGACTAAGTAACAATAACTTGAATGTATAGGAATTTTAATACACCCCAAGTGTAGATCAGCCTTTGGTGGGCGGCATGTTGACTCTTAGAAATACTGACAAAACTCCTCTCAGGAAACTAATCCTCCTCAAAAACAATCTAACTCAAGGGTCAACTCCTTCCTTTACCCATCACCTCCCCCCAATCCCCTGGTCAAAAAAACCCGCTCAAATTCCCCCCCATCTCACTCTCATTATCCGGGCGGCAGACCACACCACCAGGAAATCATCTTTCAAGTTGACCCAACAAAAGCACCGCGAATTCCCCCTGATTTGCCGCCATTCTTCAGAGAGCGGCGGGGAGGAAAGGGGGGGGGGGGGGGGGTTAAGGATGAGCGAGTCCCAAATGTATAACAAATGAATGATTTACTCATGAAATAACTAGACTGGACTGAGGCTGAGGCCCAGGAACGACATCATGCACTCACGTGGGGATTAGAACCGGCTACCCTCTGCGCCACTGTCGCCCCCGTTATAGTGTTATAGTTAGAAATTTACAGTCAAAATAGTTGTCCAATATAGTACAAAACTGTTTAGTCTTGGGCTGGTCCTGATTTAGCCCAGATTTAGTCCTAGTTTGGTACTGGTTTAGCCACTTTACCTTTGCCGTTTTGATTTAGACTCAATTCTGTAAATCCAGTCAACTCCTACATTCACAGTCAGATTTCACTGAAGTATTTTGAGATATTCAGATAGCCAATTATATTGTTATTGCAATATTTAACATAATATTTACATATCACATGTTTAACGTGCTAAGGCATACAAGGATGTAGGAGAGGATGTAGAGCTGCACCCAGGGACCTCTATGCTACAATAGCCTGACGTACTCATCGTCTGTGGACCTCCTGTTTCTAAAGGGCACAGTTTCCTGACATCTCCACAGTTAAGCTGTCAGCACCCTGCACAGTCTGAGATTTAATGAGGAAAAGTCCATCATCTGCTCAGCGCCGCACCCATCTGTCTGTGAAATACCTAAGATGCAAACAGACGACGGGGCCCTCAAGATCAAACTGCTGGATTACCTGATTTGGAGGCACTCAGGCCAGAGTGAAAATAGATTATAGACAAGTTATCGCCTCCTCTGATTACACACTCAGTCCACCTCTGACCTTTAGTCTGCGCTCACAAGGGGACCCGAATGGCTAATATAACATGACCACAAGACCTTTTCCAAACATTGTCCCAAACTGGTTCCTTAAAGTATCAGATGCAGATGTTATCAGGGTACTACATTTCCCACAATGCAACTGAAATAATATTTGCAACCAAAATAAAAACCTTGGCTCTTTTTACACTGAAAACTAAATGTTCAGCGTGCTAGAAGAACAACCCCCTTTCTTTGGAACATCACTGATGCATGTTAAGTGTAGTCAACCATAGTATCTTTGATAATGAAGCTTTGATAGCTTTGACTTACCTCTCTCACAGTTGGCCCCGGAGTAGCCCTCAGCACAGGTACACTGGTACTTGTCAGGTCCTGTGTTGATGCACGTCCCTCCATTCAGGCATGGCTGGTGAGTGCCACAGTAGTTCAGATCTGGGAAAGATGTTTCTCACGCTTTTAGTTTGTTTTTAGACAACACAAAACACACCTTCTGAATGTGAAACTGAAATAAGAGAAGATTCACCTTTATCACAAAGATGACCACCCCAGTTAGTATCGCAGAGGCACTGCCAGGGCTCCACACAGGTGCCATGGACACAGCCAGGATGAGGGATGCATTTGTCACAATACTGACCCTGCCAGCCATAAAGACACCTGCAAGACACAAGCATCATGTGTTCAACTCACAATGGGATTGTCAGTGCCTACTGGGGACTATTAATGAAAATACAAAAGTATCACACCAAGTTCAGATAATCCCAGAGACGTCTGAAAATCCCAAATAAAATAATAATCTGAATTTAATGAACTACATATTAGCATATGATGCACTGAGCCATATACATGAAACAATACACTGTATTTTTATCACAGCATAACTGAGACTAAAGTTTAGCAGTCTAAAGTAGCAGGGTGTTCAACGGCTTTACAACAGTGAAACAATGGTTGGAGAATGGGAAACATGGAGTATTTACCATTTCAACAAAGATAAAAAACAACAACAATAAATTAGTATTCCAATGGGATCTTTATCACAGCTAACATTAGCATGTGGCAAGACACGGTCTTGGACAGCTCCATGCCTGTGGCTTGGCCACCGCACCATCTCTGCACAGAATAGTTTAGCCTCGCTGTAGTTACACTGAAGCTCATCCTGGTTCCCATGAGCCAGGAGTCAGACTCGAGCCAGGAGTCAGACTCGTGCCTTAAGGCCGAGGAGGGGAGCTCGCTGGCCACTAAAAGTCCAGGTCCATAATTATACTGATAGTGCTGCCCTTTGCTTCCAGGCCTCCATAATTAACAGTGCAATGCAGGCCAGCTGATAAGTCTGCTTTTTAAAAAGGGTGGTGAACTGGAGTGAGGGGACAGGAAACCCTCTGTCCCTCTGGGGAAGCAGCACTGATTAGCCCCAAGAAACGGACGCACTGTAAAAATAAACGCGGCGCTTAAGTCAGCCTCGGTCTGTGATTAAAGCAGCTATTCTTAAAAGTGTGCTAATCCTCTCATGAGAAGCAGATCACTCACAGACAGCATCCTAAATCATTTACAGTCATTACACAGCTAAATTACTAAGGAGCGCAACATTGGATTATGCAGCACATAAACTTTTCAACATCAGCAGCATGAAAGAAATTCTGCCTGACAAGACACTGAGCCATGGCTGAGCTCAAACCACTGCTCATCTCTGATTTATTAGAGCATTGAACAATAAACTGGCATTAACTTGACTTTAAATCAAACGTTACCATCTTTACGTCTTTGTCCTGATCATGGGAAACAGCTCACTACAACAACAGTAGCAGAGCTCGCCTGAAGAGTATTTTCTGGCAAGGTGTATATAAACAAAAGCAAAACCAAAAGCTTCAAATGTAACCACACCTGTGCGCAGACTAAAGAAATTCAAACTCCATGTTCTGCCAGTGGCCGCACAAGCACTTGCAAGAAACCCAATGATGTTAAATGCTAGGGAAAAACAACAAGGGCCTGCACATAACAAACAAACCCGATCATCCCTGCTCTTGATTTACAGCCAGATCAGACAATTAAGAACTCACTCGCTCCACAACTCACACCAACTCACAATATTCTAGCTCAAAATGATGTAACTGTGATACCCATCTGCTTCGGTCCTTTCCTCTGGCTGTGTGCAAAAACAGCATTAGGAAGCCATTAGCTGCACAAACAATATACACTTGGAGGCTCATCCGAATGTTACACATGATTAAACTGATAACAATTGCCCCATTAGAGCCTATGTTTAACATAGCAACCAGGCAACTCAGCCTTCCCATGCATTTATGATGTAGCCCTTGTGCTGATTGCAGGGCGCTTTTAATCCTTAGTTATTTGCCAAGTATTATTCAATCATTTTATGGCAAGTAAAAACATCTAGATGCGGTTAAACTATCTGGCACAAACTCAACATTATGGAAAGTGAAATTACTTCTTAAAATGTAATATAAGGCATGGATTTGTCTAATACTCTGGGGTAAGACTGGATTGTCTGGTAGAAGATAAAGAGGTAATGTACAGTTACGTAAACACAACTTCTACATATCCAAGAGATTCTCACCACAGAGTCCATTAGAGTAAATCTGCTGACAAGCTGCCATAGTAAAGATGTTGTCAAATGCCATATTAAACCATAAACAGATCTAAACATTGGTCACTTACTTGCAGCCACCCGGCTCTTTACAGGACCCATGCTCAGCGCTGCAGCCTTGTCGACAGATTGCTACAAAAGAAACATGAGAAGTTTACTCCCGGTTCACTCCAGACAGACTCAACTCAATTTTAAGCACTTCTTAATTGCAGCAGTAAATGATAATTATGACCAACTATTGCATTTCAACCAGAGCAAATAAACATTGCTGTCAACAAGCATGCAATATATAAGCCATAAGCCGTGATTTATAGTTCAATATCTAATAAAAGTCTAATTCCTGTGGATGCAGAGTGGAAAAAAGGGGAAATTATGAACAAAGTGCCTATTCAGAGACAGGAAGAAGCAACAGACAGTGTAGCAGCCTGATTCACAGACTTATCATATAAAGATGAATATAATCCCACTTTAAACCAGTTTTATTATACCCTTTTCTGGACATTTCTAGAATAATATTCAAAATTAAGTCTTTTTGGAACCTGTTCTTTTCTCTCAGCTGAAAAAGCTTAGATTAGTTGCATGTCCTTTTAAGGCCCTCTTTCCCCCTGTTGGCTAAGCATACTTCACTACTTCAACCAATTAAACAATGGAAAAGAAGGTACTATCCACATTCAGGGTAGCGCTGGATTACTCAAACATGCCTCAATGAAACAAAATTCAACTCAGGGTATGTTTCTGATGAAGTAACATTAAGTAATATGACAGAAAGCTCTGAAAGTCATGCTTACCTGTGGTGCAGTCCGGTCCCGACCAGCCTTCCAGGCACGTCTTGTTACCATTGCTGTCACACGTGTAATGTCCAAAAAACTCGTCTCTTGGTCGGCAAAACTTATTGCAGCCAAAACCATAGTAGTGTTCAACACAGCTCACTCGAATCTGGTATTCAAACTGTGCTACCGGCCCATTGTGAGTGAGCTTCTGCCAGTGCGGGCTAGGGTTGATCATGCCGGAATGTGAGGCCTTTTCTATCAACTTCCCATCCGCACCTAAAACACACAATTGAATGTTCATTGTTATGTTTGAGGAGGAATAAAGGAATGCATGCAAGTTCCTCTAGTGAATTTAGATGATCACACAGAGGGGAAGCAACATATTCGGACACACAAATTGCAGAAGATCTTCCGAGATGCTAGATTATATGTAATTAAGGCAAGTATGTGTGTTGGAAGAGGAGAAGGAAAAGTACAAGGAGGAAATGAAGGAGGGAAAAAAGAGAAGCTGCCTGTAATGAGCACTCTTAACTGGGTTTTTTCTCACGCTCCCTTTTCAAAGTCTCGCTGCTTGGTTTCTAGAGCTCAGGTTTACAGCTTGAGGATACTGCTGCACTGATACTGCCTTCTGCATTAGGCCCGCGCAGTATTAGGAAAAGTAATGATATGACAGGTGGTTTTTGGACAACCTTTTTGACTAGATAGTTTCAGCATATACACCATTACCATTTACAAGTCAAAACTGGGTGAGAATCAAAACAATCTAAGACTAAGCCAGGGCTAAACCAAAATGGCTGAATCAGAACTAAACCAGGACTCAGGACTAAATCATAATTAGATTGTACATTTTGCATTTGTTTACAACTCTGAAGTCTAAATCTCAGTCAGATAAAGATCACTTCATATATATATACACATTTAGTTTCTCAGTTCTCACAATATTGCTTTTGCTGATATTGCTATAAATTTGCAATATATTTGAGCTACTCCTACTTGAGGACACCACTACAGCAGCCATAAATTACAGCTTGTGGACACTCACGACCAGAGTCGCCACAGCTGGGAAGTCTGCCAGTGTGTGCCATCATCAGCACTTTTTCTCTTCTTATTCTAACACCAGTCAAAAGGTCTTGGGCCAGCTCTTTTCACACCACTCTTTTTACATGAACACCGGTGAAGCTCCATAATGCATGATTTAACAACACAGACCGGGGGGGATGTTTTCTTTGGTTCGGCAAACAAAGACGAGGTCATGGCTCTGTCAGATGGGCAAAGGCTGACCCGTTAGCCGAGAGAACCATAATGAACTTTGCAAACACACTTAAACTGAGCAAACACAACCAGTGCAGTCTGCAGACACTGTAACTATACAAGCCCTGTGCACATTAGCGCCACTCATTCAGTTGCTCACATAAAATCAATACATTATACCCATACCATTTGTTTGTTCAATTAATTATACTCAATTATACAACCTCAGACAAGCTTCAATTAAAAAACATGGGAATTATTTTGAACCGTGGTATGAAAAATATTATCTACTATGAATTTTTTCTTTCTAGTATCTCATCTGAAATTCTAGTATTGTGATCGCACACCAGCCTGACTTGCTAGTTGCTATCTAAATCTTTCACCTGGGAGCGAATGAAAAATGTGTCACACCAGTTATTTACCAAGTTGAGCCCAGGCGGAGGTAGCTGACCGCTGGGTGAATCGCTCATGTGTGTAGTATGATGCAATGTCACAGAGCCAAGGCCGGCTGTTGTAATTTACTGTTCTGTGGGGCCTTTTGAGGTCATGATATTAAGAGTGATATTGAAATTAGACTCGAGTTTGAAACAGTGTCAATACCAATCATGAATAAAACAATAATAATAATACAAAAATTCAGATTAGGAATATTTTTATGTTTAGAATTTTTTCAAAAATTGGTTGATATTAATGGTTTGTTTTATATATTAATCATCATTTGGTTATCAGAAATTATAGAACGTTTGGAGATTTTGAATCAAGTTTTAAATTCTTGTATCCTGGCAACACTATAGTGGAAAGCGAGAGGCAAACTGAAATCACAGCGTCCGGCCACATTTCACATTGATCTGGAGTCCAGAGCTCAGCGGTGAGGCATTTCTCTACCAATTGCAGGCCTGTGGCGCCAGGAGTAGCACGTCCTTACTACCTGCTGCCTGGCCCAGGATAAACATAAACGCGGACTGAGGCAAGCTTCATAAGTCATTAAGGCTCCGCTCTCGTAGTAAAACTATACATGTGGAGAGGACTTAGCTTTTAACTGATTTAAATAAGGATAGACAGTCAATTTCACAGTCATTTCTCCACACATCTCAAATTGGAAAAAAACACATGCTAGCTTATGCCGTTTTATTCATTATCTAAACAGCAATACGAAAAGCATTGGCATAAAGGTTGACAGAGCTGGGAGCTAGCCTGGTAGAGCTCAGAGGGGCTTAACCAGCATTGAGTGTGTACATTCAGGGGGCTTTTCACACCAATGCCCTAATAGCTCTCTGGGGAGCGGCAAATACAGCAGAAAAGACCGAAACCTTGTTGACCTCGGACAGACCTGCATAAACAAGCAGGGGATAAAGCCACACCGGAGCTGGGATCACTGTGCCATCGCCCGTGTGCTGGACCAAATAAAATAAAACGTAGATTGAAATTCATACTACAGTGCTATTCCCACATGCATGAGAGGTACAACCACAGTTTTCACAGATAAACTCAAGTGTAAGTTTAGCAGCACAGTGCAGAGCCGAAGTGAGGTCCACCAGTGTCAGAGGTAACCCTAACCTAAAGACGTTGGCTTTAGGTCGGCCCCCCAAGTGGACACTTTGGGCCGGTGGTGGCGTGGAGGAGCGTCCGGATGAACTGTGTTTCACGCCTCAGTGACAGTGAGACGGTGTGACCCTGACCCTGGCTGGCAGCACCTGCCATCAGTCATCAGCCCAATGAAAACATTTTCATAGGGGCACAGCAGGGCCCTCTATACGCCTTCCTCACCCTACATCACCATACTTCCTCCACTCCGTCTACAGCCCTGTCCCCACTCCTGACTCTCCCGCCTCACTGGCACCTGTCAGCACGCCATCTCAACACGGATGCACTCGCACACCCAGAGGACCAAGAGGGCCTACAGGAAGAATCAACTTCCTTTACTGACCTTCAACACACACGACTCCTGCTAGACTTAATAGTGAAAGAGCGGGACAGACTAAAGAGAGCGGTACAAGATGGAGAAGGCAGATGAGGTCAAATACTCACCACTGGTCTCGTTACTGAAGTCCAAGGCTTCCACTATCAACGTGTAGGACCTCTGGGGAAGACAAGAGATACAACATGTGTTAGCTGTTAGCCAGACCATGCAAATGATTGAACACAAATGTCTAATCACATTTATGCTGTACAAGAATGCAAAATAGACTTAGTAGAAAGAGTCTTCACTGGCTAATGCCTTATGACATCAGGAGCACAAAGAGTGGTTTGGACATGTCTGATAAACCAAAACACTGTAGTAAAGCTACTCAAGACAATTTATCGCGTAATGAGCAGTCAAAATAAAAACGTAATGTGGAGAAAAAAAGACACTGAAGCCTGAAATGCCAAAAACACGTCACGGTAACATTTTTCCCCAAAATACTTTTTCCACATGTTTATGAAATGTGGCGAGAGGAATCGGTGGAACATGTCCAATAAACTCAGAAAACACTGTTTTACAATGTCTATGACAGACTTTTAGGTAGCTTTGAGGCAGAGAAATTAAACTGACAACATTCACTGTAAAGAATAAAGTTAACCTTTAGTTTACAGTTGATATTCTTACAGGTCAGGTTACAGGTCAACTATGCCCGCAACTATGGGCCTTAGGTGAGGTACACCCTGGACAATGGACAGTTACTTTCAGTGCCAAAACTTAAAAGCTTGACTGGGGGCAGTTTTCTGATATCTTGAATTTATCTAAATACAATAAATAACTTTGGGGTTTTGACAGCAATTGATTTCCTGTAACTAGTCAAATTTTACAGTGGTAGTATATAAAATGAATGAGAAGAAGGGGAAAAAAGGGGGAGAATGTCAGAGCCAAGGGGGTTAAGAAAGGAAGGCTGAATAGGCTACACACTTGGAGGGGCCTGTCTTGATTTCAACTTCAACTCCTAAAACGCTTTGTCTGATTTGGGGTCGGTAGCGCTCACACCAGTATCGCCTTACACACTCACACTGCCCCGCGCCTCAGTCACGGGGGGAAAAGTGAACAATGGTGTTTGCGGACGTGCACACCAAGAAAGTCAGGAAAGTATACGAATGGTGACAAGTCGCTTTGCATCCAACTCAAACTCGCCTTCTTCACATCCCGAGCTCCCGAACGGTTCTCCCTCTAAGGCATTTCAGAAATTCGACATAGCAACCACGGCTGTCTTTAGCAGTGATGACTTCTCGGTGAACAAACCTGCCATAGGAAAACCCCCGTTCACTTTTTAAATAAAAGTGAGAGGGCATGAGTCATTCTTTTAACATGTGTACCTCGATTCTGCTTTCCACCTTTTTATTAAGCGTTTCGTCTCATCTTGTGCCAGTACAACATACAACATAACAATTAAGTCATTAATTCTTACAGTGGTTCTCAAAGTGACAAACCGTCTGAACCAGGTCTAAACATGAGTAAATTAGGTCTAAACCAGAACTAAACCGTCTGAACCAGGTCATAACCATCGAACCAGGACATAACCCGTGTAATGTCTAAATAAGGTCTTAAACAAAGACCATTACATATACCTTTATACAGAACCTACACTTATGCTCCCAGTTTGAGAACCAATGACTCTTCAGCTATATAGTTTGTACAGTGTTGTCTTACTCACAATTGGCTATAATTACTCTACACTGCGCTTGAGAAACTGACTAGCAACGCGATACCTCATCACTACACACTACAACACTACAACCTACAGCAGCCGGCTATATTAGAACCCAAGAACATGAGGGCCTCCACTTCCCCTTTGAGCGCTAAAGAGTATCATGTTCGGGACTAGTGCTTATGCTTAGCCAGCAAATGCCTCCGCTGTGAGGACGAAAAAAAAAAAATACAGCTTTGAGAATTTAGGGGATTTCACCATTTGTTCTGTCCCTGTGAAATAGGCATCTCGGGTATGTGCAAACTTATTTCAGAAGGTGAGCCTATAAATCCCACATATGTGACAAAAGTTTCCCCAATATAGGAAGTTATCTGGAAAACCGCAATGCACTAATATTGACAGTGTTTTGAAATTGTGCTATAAATATAACCATTACATTATTTACCCAGTGACTATGACAATATATACTCACTGGTCTCATCAAATGAACAAACCACATGGATGCAACTCAGTGCATTAAGTCATGCACATAAGAAAAAATTACTAAAAAAGGTATACAATAGAAGAAGAACGTTTCGTTGTTACCACCAACGTCTAACTATCTCTTAATGCACTACATAGATCCATGGTCCAGCAGCCACTTTATTAGGTACATAGATTACTTAATGAAGTGGCCAGAGTCTATATACATAATCATTTGGTAACCTTCAAGTGAACTTTAAACAGTTTGAGGTTCTTTGAACATGCACGTCATTGCTTAGGCGGCAACTCAAAAGCAACAAAGAGACTTCTGCCAAAACACACCAAACTCATGCTACACCTGCTCCACACAGTGAACCTTCTCACCGGGAGAGAGCGAAAATAATCATAGATCACTTCAGACAGACTGCTGTCAAAACACATAACGTTTAATAGATTATTGGCTGTGCGTATAAAGATCTGTAACACACCCTTAGATTGCATGATTTAGACTTGTTCCAACTTGGGAGCTATTGCAATGCTATGATCACCACCTCTGACCAATATCAAGTTATTATTTCAGATTTATGGTTTTGACGACATTGATGAATCAATTCGGGGACTAACTACATACAGTTTGACATTTTGGCATTGGCGTGAGATGTGATTACGGTGCTAACTATTTTACAAGGAATTTACATTGAAGATTGTGTTATCAAAGTCAGTCTCTCGGGGCCCAGTGTAAGTAGCTTCAGTATTATTGGTATGTTTTAACAAAATAAGTGCTTCCAGAGAGAAACATAGATACAGCATGCCTCCCCATTCACTAACACTCCATAACTTCTCAGTGTTATCAGTCTGCCAGTGCCAGGTTCACTTTTCCCAGGCTCCCAGCTGACTCACAACTTCTCTTTGAACTATACAAACACACACACAAGCACACACACAAGCACACACACACTTCCAAGTGCAATAAGTGTGGCCATATGTCTTCTTATCTGCACCGGCCAAACAGACACTGTCCAACAACAGACAAGTAACATCAGTGATAAGGATCATTCCAGTTCGAATCGCTCTGTGCTGCCAAAGAACACTACCGAATCCTCTTACTAGGGGAATTTTCCCAATACACACACACACACACACTTACATGTTGTCCAGCCTTTCCCTGGATATTGACTCCAAAATAAAGATAAAACATGTTTCAATGTCCAGAAGGCAGAAAACAAAAGACATGTGTCTAAATAAAGGTAATACAAAACAGATTATGTGTTGCTGGTTTAGCTGTCAGTTTAGTCCTGATTTAGCCTTGGTCTTGCTTAAGTCTTCAATAAGTTATACCCAAGTTTGACTAGTAAATCCTGAGAATGTTTGCTTAGGCTTACGGTTTAAGCTTGCATGATAGGGAAATGTATCCAAATATTGCTAGTGGTATACTATATATACTATATTTTTTAATATGGTACAGCCCTAAAACAGATTAGGCCAGTCTTGCTTCACTCAGGCACAGATCAAATGTAAACAAAGTGATGTTGACCCTCTCTATCAGTTTTCCTGAGTCAATCAATTCAATACTACAATTCTATGTAACACGCCCTCTTAGCTACATAAAACTCAAGCCAAGTCAACTCGTCTAATCACCTCAAAGCCACCAGGAATTAATGACGAACTGTAAGTGAAGAATGCATTGTTTGCTGAGGGATTGTCATCAAAATAAGCTCCATGAACAATGGACTTTTTATTTATGTATTCTGCATAGGTAGGTACATCAACTGGGATAACCTCACCCCAATGAAGGAATCTGAACTTTTGGCCAATAAAAACAAAATCATAGCGAACCGATTTTGGACCTGTCACAAGTCAAACAAAATTAAGGAACAAAAAAAAGAACGCTCCAATTATTTTTATAAATCTGAACATCTGTCTCCAAGGGTCACTAAGCATATAGAAAAACAAAAACACACGTCGAGATGATCCTAATTATAGGTGTTTCAATGCATGTCACGGCTCCATGGGGCATAGAGGCGGTGACACATCACAGGTCATTATGTAACAACATGTTCACTTTCTACCACAAAATAGCCGTTGGCAAAATAGAAAAAACACACGACAAATACTTTTCTCTTCTTTCAGTTGAATAATTTGCACTTAACTGCCACATCAGAGCAGACGATATAAAGGAAAACGTCATCTGCTAGCGGTGCTTACCCTCAAGGTATATTCCATAGTGCAGCAAAAACTCACCTGATGAAGCCTCTCAGAACAGGTCTGTCATCAGCACGTCAAGGGGGTGCAACATCTAAATACAGATGGCCGCATTGTAAAATATTACGACTACGATACATCGCTTGTGGAATTGAGGGCACCAACCCAGATTTTAATGTTAAAAAGAATCCCCAATAAAAGGACACATGTCTAGGTGAAACTGAGAAGACTTGGGAAAGTACTCCGTGTGTTACTGTAGGTTCTCCCTGGGTACAACTACTACTCCCGCCATCCAACTACATGCATGTGTTGAAAGAGTTGGTGACCCTGAAGAGAGTAAGTAAGAGTAAGAGTATGCTCTATGTATGTCTATGCCTTTTCAATGACTGTCCACTGTTAAGGATGTACATCACCTTAGGCCCATAGTTGCTGGGAGTCTCTAGTACTGTGACTAAAAAAGATCAATGACTAAAAGTGAAAGGACTGTTAAAAGAAATGATCCAATTGGAAAAGGCCAGCTTCATCAATGCTGAGTCTACCACAACTGCTTCCTGTTGCTTGCCCCGCACCAGCATTACAGCTGCAGTGCCTCTATTATACTCTGTAATCCTCACTGTAGTCACCGAGGGCAGCTCATTGTCCAGGCTTGATACACTTTTGTGGGATAGCTGGGCCCACACATCTATGCAATATAAAAGCATAGGTAAAAGTCATAGCCGCAGAGTACTGAAACATGTTGAAGATGTCCCAGCAACAAGTGCCAAGTGTGTTCAGCTGGAGGTTGCTTTGCTGTCGTTGCCCTATACCTGATATGGGACATGTGTGTAGCCTCATTAAGTGCAGCGGTTACTGTGGGTGGCAAGGTTAAAGCGATGAAATGCCTGGGGTCCAACCGAGCGTGACTTAAACAAAGCCCTTGGCCTGGACAAGAGGCCAACTTCGTGCAGCTCACAAGAGACCCAAGAGAAGGAGGGGGGACAGTGGCTTCATGAACTCAAAAGTACCCAACAACCTATCTACAACTACACTGCCATCTGTCCTCAACAGCCAATCAACTGATGAAAAGGACAAAGAGTGATATCATACCTAACCTAACGATTGTTAATGTGCACTCAAGTAAAGCTCTTTGGATAAAAAGAATGAGAGAATGCAACAACTGGCTCCTTTCTGTAGTTTCTATAGCTACAAAGACCACAACTGGACAACATAATTTCTATCCTCAGACAAGTCTATTACTTGCCTACAGCTAACTGTATAAAACAACAATTGTAATAACTGTAGAGTGCCACAGACAAAAGGATATCAGTAATAACTATAAAGGCTTTAATTGGAATTTTCAGGAATCAAGCTCTATATTTTTAATGTAAATTTTACGAAACATTTGCCCCGTTTTCCACATTTAGTTGCTTTATCACGTGTTTGCCTAGATATTTTTACATACATGATTTTGTTGTTATCAAACTAAAGAAGAAGAAATTACTGAGAGGCATATGTGTACAAAAGTGTGCACAGAGCTACAACAGACATGAAGGCTGCAAAACTGCCATCGTGTCATATTTCAATGTCAACAAGTGTTGTTTTCAACCAGAAATGATTTTCACCACATAACATGGAACTAATCTGGCACTAAGCATTTATGCCTACTCAAGGTTACCATAGAGCGAACATAAACAGAAACTTTTGTCTTTTAAAAAAAAGGTGTCAGGCGCCAGTGTCTAAGTCGAGAGCAAATAAAAAATACAGCCCATATCAGATTGCATGCTACCCTGCCGAGAACATTGTTCTACTGCCTGATCCGATCATGGGGAAAACCAGTCGAAGTGATGTAGCTCTGCCCCCCTTGACACCACTGGGAACAACTGAGTGAACTACATACAGTCTACAATATTTTATAATATTAGTCTAAATAAGGATGTAAAACACAAGAACATCCTACAACATAATATATTTGATGTGAATACACCGACCAGCTTGCTCTGCCTTAGACCCTCTACTACATTATAGGAGGCTTTGGGCCAAGCATGGCTATGTAGAGCAAGCGCACTTTTCACTAGACTGAAATGTGTGCTTCATGGCAAATCTTCTCTCACACAAACCTACCACCACGCTCCCACAGGCATGTCAGGCCCATTTATTTACCCACGGAGAAGAGCTGACACTGAGGGAAAGGAGAGTCTGAATTTTACAGTGCTTTACATGGGCCCATCTGCCAGAGACGTGGAGAAATGTTTGAGTGCTGCTCACTAAACTCCTGGCACAAGAGCTGACCTAAAGTGGGAGGCAACATTTTGGACTCAGTTGTAGGCGGTTATAGCAGAGGACTACCAAGTAGAGGGTATCTGATGAGATTGGTGTGTTATTGCTAAATGGCTGTCTGGTAGTTTACAATTGTAGGTCATACGAAATCTAGGCTTACTATTACTGCATCACTGTTGCTTGGTTTTGTAATCTGTTAGACTAGTCCAAATATGCAAAGTAGTTTAAAGGGGGCCAGAAAGAGACAGGTCGAAGCCTGAAGCCGAGAAACACCAGCAACAGCGTGCAGAAAATGGACTATAATTGGGGAAACCCCGAGGGTCCTTGTTCAAAAGGTTAATTCACACAGAGCTAACTACACCCGCAAGAGAAGTGCACCCCTAATCTAGTTGTGGTTTAAATGTCTGACACATGGTAATTGCGCTGAACTGCCCTGCAAACACACTTTTTTTGTTTGAAGATGAAGCCCCAAGTCGAGACGCACAAAACTTTATGTTGTTATAGTAGTCTCCAAAAAACTCACCGGCCAGGCAAAACTGAAGGGTAAAACTATCCGGGATTTGTCATTCCTGTTAGAGCTCTTGAAAGTAAACGTATTCCCTCCTAGGATCGGCGTAGATCCCATTCCGAAGCTGCAGGGCCCCGCAGCTGAAACCCTCGACTGATATTCCTTCAGGCAAACTTTAAAAAACGTATCGCACTCGTCCCTGGAGCACTTTCGGTCCGCCGTGTTCCGCGCGCCGTCACAACACAAGCCACTGAGCAGTTCCCCGTTTGCATTGTGCATCGACAGAATTTGCAGCTCGAATTGTCCCGACCCCTCAGACACCTGTTGAACACACAAGAGTAAGTTACGGTGCAACATATCACAGTTTGACTCGTAGCATTTGTTCTCGTGTATGCACTGCTATCCGTCGACCACTGAAATTGTTATTGAAATATGGCTTTAGGTAAGCTAGCGCAAGAAGTACACACGCGGTATGATCATACGGTTAGCATAACCGCGTTTTATTAGGTGACACATGCCACCGAGCAAAAATCAAACAACTTTAAGTTCAACTGTTTCCACAAAGTTAAATGCAAATATACCTTCGTAAGAAAGCAGAGTAAAAAGGCGGCCACGACCGAGCTTCGTCTCACAACCATGCCTCCAGTCTGCTGTTGCCACTCGGGGAGTTACTGGTCTTCTGGCCGACACACGGCTCCACAGCTCTCCTCTGATTTAAACATGCACGATTGGGAAACAGCACTTGGACCACAAGCAGCAGCAGAGCACACGTCCCCGGGTCATACAACCTCTTCCTCGTTAAGTCCCTCTCAAAGTCTCCGGGCAAACTCGGGTTTATTCTCTTGCCTTAGTTATCCACTAGTTTCCACTTGTTGTCGTTGTTGTAGGAGAAAGTTCATGTAGAAGTAGCCATGCGACAGCCTAGTCCACTGCTGACTGACTGACTGAGTGCTGGTCCGAAGAGGCGCTCTCTGCACAAGTTCAACAAGGAGGGCGTGTCTGCAGAGCTTTCAGATTGCATATTCATGATTGGGGCCGAGCCAGACCCGCCCCTTAACAAGCCTTTATACTCTGGTTCCTCGATAATGATATCACTCAAGAAGACTTCTCGAGTTTTTACTGTCCTCTAAATATGTGCAGGTACTATAGGCTAAATCATTTCAATTGCAAACTGGGCCTTAATTTAACAAGGGCGGTGTCTGACTCAAGTGTTGAACCTTGGAGAAAAAGAAGCATTGAATTCCCCTCTGTATGTTTTTGCAGTGATTATGTGAATGCCATGCATTCACTAATTAAAAATAGCATTATAATAACAATACATCCAGGAGTAGCCTACATACCACACATTATATTTCCTCCATTTATCATTCCATCCATCCGTACATTTTCTTCCGAAACCGGGTCACAGAGGCAGCAATCTAAGCAGGGAACTCCCGCCTTCGACCACCGCCCGATCCACATTGCACCAGCCCTTTATGGTACCTCCCGCGGGTGGTGGGCCCGATAGTGTGTGCACGGGCGGGGACTCAAACCACCGACCCTCCGGTTGAAGGGCGAGTATCTACCCACTGCACCACCGCCGCGGCCCATTTATCATTTTAAAATCTAATTAATTTTCTATAAATTTTTCTATATCTAGCCTACACTTTAGTTTATAGTCTACCACAACTTTCAAATAAAAAATCCACACTATTGCCCAAGTTATAAGTCCAATATTTATTTAATAATGAAAATAATGATATCTTTTCTGTCTGATTCTGGTGTGAAAAGCCAATTGTACCCAGGTGTATGTGTGCGGTAAGGTAATCTGTTTTAGGATCAGTGACTAGAGCGGCCCATAGGCATTTATCAGAGACAGGACAGAACCCTGTGCTCTGTGGTTAGTGATTTGTGTTGCACCAATTACACAGGTCACTCAATGGGTCAATCAAGAAAACACAGTTGGGAGCTCTAGCATGGCCAGGGCCGACCACATCAATGAGTAACCATGAAATGTTTCACCATCGCACTTTTTATAGCGGTTTATGGCCATGTCACCTGACTGTCCCGTATGCAGCTCTATACTGATAAGCAATACACTTTTATCTTAAAGGTCCTGTATTACGTTTTGCAACATCAAACACAATATTTATCTAATTCAAGCTGTTTTGTGTCGTTCCCACTTGAACACAATGAGAAATGGTCTGGTTCAAGACAAGACCAAAACAAAAAAAAACTCTAACCACTTTTCTGTCTGTTTTCAAGACTATAGCTCAACATAATGAATTACTCAAATGTGCCTGAATGAAACACTGTGTTTGAGGTAGGAACAACATTGGAACACAGTTAGCAGAAAAGTCGATTTTGCAGAATATAGGACCTTTAAGTGATAGTGTTAACACACCTTCATTAAAGACCAGCTCCAGTCAAGTGGCTGATAGTTTTGCATTCAAATTAGACCTCACCATTGTTATTAGTACCTCCATCCATCCATCTTCTTCCGCTTATCCAGGGCCGGGTCGTGGAGGCAGCAGTCTAAGCAGGGATGCCCAGACTTCCCTCTCCCCAGACACTTCCTCCAGCTCTTCCGGAGGAATCCCGAGGCGTTCCTAGGCCAGCCGAGAGACATGGTCCCTCCAGCGTGTCCTGGGTCTTCCCCGGGGGCCTCCTTCTGGTACCTATAATATTAAACTAATATTATAGCCTTTCTTTTGACATAGTTACACTTTATATGGTCACATAACTGCCCAAATAGCACCTGAACTATACAAAAGTGTGTGGTTGAGTTGAAACCATGAGATATTTTGTTAGTATATGTTCAAATATATTTCCCATTATGCTATTATACCATCGAGATAATTGCAGGTCATCTTGTTAGCAAAATATTCAAGATAATTATTTATATATTGCATGCTTTGCTGATGCAGCCCTACCACAAACCTTGTTTGCCCGATCTTCAATCACTGTCAGTCCAGCGATGGCTCGTTTCCTGTTGTTGACCTTCAAGATGAAAGGGCCGGTCCAGTCACAGCCACAGACTGATAGACATCTCAGGTTACAGGCCTCACTCAAATGCTCTTTCTGGGTAATTAGGGTAAATTGGAGAAGTTTTTAACCCTAGGGAACATTTTCTATAGTAGGAACTAAATTTGGGTTCAGCGATCGTAAGGTTTGGAGAAAGAGGGAGATGTCACAGGATCCTGTCTGTGACCTGTCCAGAGGTGATGATTGTGTTGGGGCATGTTGGGATATTTGGGGGAGGTAATTTTTTTACACCCTACAAGGGAGATATGATCTTATGGTCAAAACAGAAATTCTTCTTTGACAGTGAGCAGCCGGTAGTAACCTTGCGCTATAAGCTGGATTCTCACAAGATTTGTAGTTTGTAGTTAGACTCCACTGGTGGTCCGGACCAATCATATGTCAGTATTGTCAAGCCAAGTACAAGCCTTTTAGCAAAACTTATTAGCAACATTGGGATGCTGAAAAACGTATTGACAAAAACATTAAAGACCACACAACAAAAATTAATATACTAATTTAGCAGTTCCTTGTCTGGCTACGTCATATCGGTTGGGGTCCCTCTTTTTAGACATTTTTTTTTGCAGGAGCAGTCCCAGATGTACTGATGTAGTGGTCTAGGTCCAGGTTAGGCAGGTAGTGGTCTAGGTCCAAGTTAGGCAGGTAGTGGTCTAGGCCCAGGTTAGACAGGTAGTGGTCTAGGTCCAGGTTAGGCAGGTAGTGGTCTAGGTCCAGGTTAGACAGGTAGTGGTCTAGGTCCAGGTTAGGAAGGTAGTGGTCTAGGTCCAGGTTAGGAAGGTCTCTCATAATAACATATCTATACATTTACATTATCCAAACATATTGTGGAGCCCTACTATGTATTTCAAATGAATGTTCCTCTTCCTCTCTGTCTTAATTAATTAATTAATTCTCTGTCTGTCATCCAGCTCATGGGTATCTAGCGCAGTGTGGTCTGTCGTCGTCATGGAGCACAGGCAGGATTTCTCCTCTGAGGCCGCGGTGCTAATCTCCTTAATGTGATTATGGTAATGATCGCACCAATGACCCCTGGGCTTTGGGGGGATCCACGCTTCACACATCCTCACTGCACAGGACAGACCACCACACCAGGATAGACCTGTATTGTCCTATAGGTTGTCCAATTTTTTTGAGGCTTTTTATGGCTTTAATTGACAGGATAGTAAATGACAGGAAACATAAACTCTGAATACAGTATGTGCCACAGTCTAAGACAGGGGTGTCCAAACAAGGGCCCGGGGGCCAAATGCGGCCTGCAGAGCAATTTTTTGTGGCCCTCAATTGGCTTAAATGGTATTTTTACTGCATTTGACTCTACATAATCCAAGTCCACTTTTCTGTATGGTTATTGTTGTAATATGGAGGGACAATACATGAATAAACCTGAACCTGAAGTGGTCAGAAAACAGATACAACTGAAGGAGACTTTTGGTGAAACGAAATTGGTCACCTCAGCAAGTGGCCCTCCTCGGTATAAATTTCTGACATGTGGCCCTCAGTGAAAAAAGTTTGGACACCTCTGGTCTAAGATGTTCACTGATGTCTGTAATCTAAAGACAGAATCTAAAAAATCTAAATCTAAATAAGGACTAAACCAGGAGTAACCCATGGTCTAAACCAGCTCTAACATGATACAGTTTTTCCCAGTTTAGAGTAAATTTGTTACATAAAATCCTTGAAAAACATTTAACGTTCAGTATTTCTGTATGTATGGGCCTGTTCTTGTCTGTCCTGGTTGAGCCTAGAGTGAATGACCAAATAAATTCCACAACAGCCACAAAAGAGCTGAACACCATGAGAGAGATGGATATCTTTTGTTGTCGGACACTCAATGCACTATTCCAATCCAATTACCTCAGCCCATTGCTACTCCTCCCATCAGTGGAGCATGGCATTGTAGACCCATGAATTCAGCCGGGGACCCCTAACAAGAGACTGTTGCTGGATTAGTGCTCCAGTCCCTCCTACCTTTGCTAAAATATGTGGCGTGCTTATCCCTGAAAAGTTCGGAGCAACCAGCCTTAACTTTTTATCTAATTTATTTTAACGTCATTATTGTCTGGCTCACAAAGTCAGAGCGGTGAGTAATTTCCCCTTGCATTCTTGAATGTCTCGAAGTGATGACACTGTTGGTTCAACAAGAACTGCTTTGTGGACAGTCAACATTAAAAAACAGAAATATGTCATGTGATACAATGACAGAGTCGTGAATCTACCTTTTGGGAAAAGGTGTGATCAAAGTGACATACACATTACTGGTACAACTAAATCAATTAACCTTAATAATGAAAGGAAATATACTGTCCAGTTTCTGTTTCTCTGGCAGTGCTTTGTCTTGCTCAAAAAGTAATACTGACATTTTTTATCGTTTTTTCGAGGTCAATGATCAATAATTCACATCACCAGAACCTTTTAATGGTTCTATTCTTGAGCAAGAGAAAGCCAATTGTATGTTTGCAATGCCTGTCTAAATGGTAGTCCAGTATAGTTAGTGATCAGTATACAGCTCAGTCAGTAGCGTCTCTGCATTGCCTAAGGTGGAGGGTTTAGAACTCACTTGGCTCAAACACACTGCCACTAGAGGGCAATAAAAACACAAATGATTATTTGCCAATGATGATGATGATGCCTTGGCAGAGGTCTGGTGTTGCTTTTCTGGTGTTTTTAGTTATCGATGAGAAAGCCATAACTGCAGTGAGGATGTATGTAAACCTGTCTACTAAATGGTAACGTGTACAGAGTCTAATTTTGAAACGTAACAGGATTAGCCGTATTAAGCCCAAACTTGGTCAGCAGCAGACCGTTTTCTGCTTATAAGTGAATTTACAGATTTACTGCATTTTCAGATGAAAGTGAAGAAGGTGTGAGTTGAAGAGGCACATCTGAGTGTATCCACTGCTGAGACGGGACACGTCTTTGTAGTTTAGATTCCCATCCATTTAGACTGTATCAGTGTGTTTATGGGAGCTGCTTTTAGAAATGTGTTACAGATGGTATCAGCAAATGGCCCACATCTAAATATTATTTTCCTCTGTTAAAGTAAGACCAGTTTGTTAGTTTCAACATTTATCTTTCAGGTCATGAGGTGCTGGTAAAAACTAGGACGAACTCAGATCTAAACCAGGACTAAGGCATGTCTACACCAGGACTATACCAGGTCTAAAACATCTCTAAATGGGGTCTAGACCTTAATACAGTTTCCCTTAATGCTCAGTGATGTTGATCTAGAAGTCTCTGTCACACTGATTTTTCACAAAGCTAAACCAGGACAAAGAGATTCAAAGATGGACTGAACCAGGTTAGGTCTAAATCAGTACTAAACCAGATCTAAATCAGGACTAAATGTGACTGATTTTCATTGGTTCAAACTGGGCTTACTTGCCAGAGTGACTCATTTAGTATGTCATGTTTGTCTATTTTTTTTCTACCTCCCAAGGGGCTGTTGTACATGTAATGTACATCATACTTACAGGAAATTGCACATGCAACATAGATATTTCCATAGATAGAATAAATCTGTGACTGCAGGATAGTGATGTCACATATTTCACAAAATGGCACAATTCACAGTGCCATATTTGGGAAATGGCGATAGGGAAGGCTGAAATAGCAGTAACTAGATTTTTACTGATCTTTGTTTGTTTGGTGCATTGCAACTTTTACTCCAGGGCTATCAGAACAATTTTATCACCAATTCACACTTTGATGCATGGCTTTTGACAATGGAACAGATGTCTATTTTTACAGCGGTCAATCTCACCACTATTTCTGTCACTGTCTGTTCCCTCTCTTTATGCACATCATCTTCATAAGTGTTGAGTGGATCAGCACATGGGTCAGGTTGAGAGTTTGTAAATGGATCGTCAGTCTCTGTGTGTGTCCCGGGACATCCTTAATGGTTGGGGAGGTGTTTGATCCTCTGTGGGGCCGGGAGGAGGAGGCCAGAGGGCTGCAGTCATTGAAACAAATAAGATTATCCCTGCTTAGGCTGGAGCCCAGTCCTCAGCAGCACAGCAGTTCCACCTGGCTAACAATACCGGTCTCATGGCGCTGACCTGACCTACTGATCATGTGACCAGGGGCTTTGTGTGTGTGTCTGATATGTCATAGCATGGTTATTTCTCTATGTGGGATTTAAACTTTAAGTCGAGCTGCACAATAAAATAAAATTAAATAAGCAACTTATAATAACTAGGTGCAGTAATTATACGACTGGTGATATTGGGGTATGCTTTTTGACATAGTAACCAAACTTAATTTATGTTTATTTAAATGTGAACAATGCAACAACCCTCCTTTTTTGCAGGTTGGGAGCACACTCTTCCTCTACAGATTTTACCATAGAGTTTTGGGGAACAGCTCTGTTCTAATGCACAGAAAAAATGCAAAGAATATTTCCAGTTCCTCATCACTTTTACATTTCTCTTTATTTATTGATTGATTGAATGATTTATTTATTTATTTTAAAAATGTATTTATTTCTTTATTTTATTTATATATATATATATTATTTTTTTTAATAAGTATTTTTTATTTTATTATTATTTTTTTTTTATGTATTTATTTTATTTTTTCAAACTCTTGCCATTGTGCAAGAGCCACAACATTATTGTGATATAGATTCTATCAAATATGCAATAATGATACATTTGCACATTGCAATAAAAATGTACCAGGTTAAGGAATTTTCACTGTTCAATCATTAACTACGTGACTATCTCTTTTAGCAGGGAGGATGCAAATTACTAAACCAGGAAGATTTAACAGTGCCCATCCAGTCTATCCATGGAGGTCTCCCAGCACTGTGACCCCAGGAGCAGTCAGTCAGAACAGGGTCTAGAACAGGATATTGGAACCTGGTTGAGGTGAGTGGAGCTAATTACCTGGACTTCCTATCTGAAGGAGGTGACACTGATAAAAGTCTTCCTCTCTTTTGTTCCTCAATCACATCCACTTGTGGTTTTAGATAAAGAGAAGAAGGGATGTCTCTATCTGCTAATGTTAAGGTCAATGTAAAATAGGCCATTATCACTATCAGGATGTTTAGATCTGGAGTTAACTAGCACATGAGATTACTGAATGGGTCTGCAGTGGCCAATGATAATGTCAGATGTATATGAGATTGTATCTACATAGTATGTATAGTATATTTTTCACATGGCTACACTCACTGGCCACTTTATTTAGTTAAGGAGCAACAACTCACCAATACAATTATCTAATCAGCAGTAAAAAAAATCACAGTAAAAAATCATGACTTTGCAGATCATCCCAGATAGAGAATAGTGAGTGGCAGTTCTGTATTAAAAAGAATAGAAATAAAAATGCAAGAGATGTAGAAATACAAAATCTCTTACTTCCAAATGAACCTGAAGCATACCATCACACTTCAATATATTGGTGGGTTTATTAACCAGTGTGTCTGTAGTGTAGCTGTTTTGATGCCTAAACCATATCACACAAACAAGTTTTAGAAACAACATATCAATGACAATGAAATATGGTGAGCATTCTTAGACTCTATCGTCAATGTACAACAGCCAAATACCACATGACTCGATCGCTTTAATACTAAAGCATATTATCCAGCCGTAAGTGAGATTGGATCTTATGTGGACTTAGGGGTATACTTGCAAACCCCAGGTGTGAACACAGTCAGTCAAGTCGGACCTCCTCTGATCAAATGTCCAGTATAAATGCACTGTCTGAACTGCCCTGTGACAGCTGCTGCCAGCCTTGAGGGAAAATATTGACGCTGGCACAGTGTCTTGACGTCCCTCGCACCATGACGTAGCGTTTTTTTCCATGACACATTTGATGATTGCTTCCAAATGGGCCTGTCAGTTTTAATAAAGGCGTCCCAAGCATTTCACTTTCCCCTTAAAGTAAACAAAATTGCACCAGCTCTCTCTCCCACACACACTCACACTTACATGTATGTCTGAATGTGTGATCATGCCCCAGGAATGAGCCTTGAGATAAAACAGGCATTTGCAAGTCGATGTATGTATGTTTTCACGGTCAATCCTTTTCACTCTTTCTTGTCCGGGCGGTTTGCAGTTTGAAATTGATGTTGTTTTGGTACGTTTTTGCAGACAGAAATACATGTTACAACAATGTTATTGCAGGAACCTAAATGTAGGTCTCAGATATGACAGTATAGATGAATATGCTGTGTTTAGCTTACACTTACCTCAAAGTCAAAGATGGTTGTTTTGGTAATGTTAAACAATAAACATTTTTCCTAGAATATTTAGACTGAGGCTTAAACCCAACATTTGGTTAGCCAATTGGATTACACTGTGTCAACTAACAAGAAAAGGACTAGAGCTAGATTGTTTATAAAGGTGTGAGTGTGCACTGTTGGAGATTTGGGGCAGAGAACATAGAAGCTAAAAAAAGGAATTTGCTCTTCAAAAACTGGCCTCAGCTCAGCGTCCCGGACAGTCTTTTTCACCGGACCATGTCAACTGCCTGTTAATGTTAAACTAATGAGACTATTCTCAGTCCAAATAGTGCTGTTTAAAGGCAGGACTGTGTCTGTACATGGCTTTTGGTGTGTGTCAGGGCAACAAATATCAGTTGGGAATTGTATTGGCAAATTTGTTTATTTATTTAGCTGAACTGTACTAAGAGACATGCTACAGTACACAACTATAGCATGCTAATTTCATATATGATTTTTAAATTAGTGATAGATTTAAAACTAGTGGTGACAACAACACTGGTGGTAGTTAGAAAGACTAGCTAATCCTGGAGTCTTTAAGCGGTGGGTTATCATTCAACGAGTGACAGCAAACTATCATGAGCTGGAATCGAACACACGACGAAGCTCTGTATATGGGCCGCACGCTCTCCGAACTGAGCTAAACTGTGGCCCGTGGCATCCTTTTAAGGTCACTTAATGCTGTCCATACCACGTCTATAAGTAACCTGAAGAAAGACTCAATTGTGGAAGTGCGGCTCAAAAATGTCTTTATTCTCTGCATTTCAAACATTCACACAATAACAAAATGAATATGTTGTCTCTTAATGACACCAACACATACAATGCCTACGTGCATTTGCCATCAGGCTATGTGGAAAGTATTAAATGCACTGACAGCTTTATGACAATTTCACAGCATTTTAAGAGTCACAGCCAACATGAAAAAGACATGGCCATAAAAACCTCCTGTTGCGTATTAAGGCACATCAAATTGAACCAAACTGAGGTCTACCAGTGATCGGGTGTCACTGCTTCTATCGACAGAAGCCTGACATGTTTTGAGACTTCTTAATCTAATAAAAATATTAAATCTGGCATCTCAAGCTAGTCTAAAACTATCCTCAATCCTGTTTGCATCATTGGCTCTTCTCAATGGTCACATTAGTATTTGGTCTTTGTGGTTGATTGGGATTGCTTGATCACATGACAGTTTTTCCATGTGCTATCACCACTGTGGGAAAGGCTATAAAACAGATTAGACATGTGTGTTGACAACTATAGTTTACTATTGTGTTCATAACTTGGATGAATGTACTTTGTTTGAGGCAGCGGTTAGAAATGATCTTAATGATCTAAAACTGTATTTGCCGAAGCCAAAGATGCCATGTTTATGCTGGTGTTTGTTTGGGAACAACACCATTTTAATAAAAGGTCAGTCATGGGCCTATTTGGGGGACCTAAGGCGCCTGCACAATGACAGACAAGCCAGTACAGTCAGGCCAAGCCTCCAGTCCGCCTCAGAGTCTTTGCCTGTGAGTTCAGGTCACAGTGGAGATAGCTCTGCATGGTTGGCAGAGCCACAACCCTTTGAAGAGGTGTCGGATTGCACCAAATTGGCATCTGTGCCCAGCTTTGTCCTGTTGTGGTTCCTTCATACTAAATGGTCCACAACACCAAAGCAAAGTGTTCCCATTGAAAGCAAACAAGACAAGAAAATGGAGAGGCTTCACACGCATGTACTGATAAATACAGATAAAACCTGACTGAAGGATTTGCAGTGCACGGTAACTTTCTCAAAGATATCAAAGGCGGCAGATGGTGTAAGCCGAAGTCAGTGGGAGAGGCTTTTACCAGTGTGAATGTTTCGCTGACAACCAGGCGAAACTGTTCTGTAGCTGTACAAGTACAGAAACTTAATGCGTTTTTAATCAATTGCAGGTGCCGTGTGTTTGAATATGTAAGTGATGCTTGGTGTGAGCTCTGCAGGCTGGCTGGCAGTACTAGACAGTGTTTTGACATAACGGTGCCTGTCTGTCACTGGCTCAGTCCACTCGTGCTGAAAGAGAGTGAACCGCTGGCTGGTCTCGGAGAATCGGCACAAAGAAGGGGCCTACTGTTGTCATAATGCACCAACTAACTTTTGTTTATGATGGAGACTAAACAAAAAGAGTCTGCAAAGCATTTTAAGACTTTTAATTGAATATATTATAATTATTAGTCTGTCGTTTTTTTTAGTGTCTATTTATTGATGCCCATGGACAACTGCAAAATGTTTCAGAAGGTTAATGGTTCAATCACTGGCCAGTTCATTCTGCCGTTGTGTCAGACACTTCACCCACCTTGCCTATGAATGTATTAGTGTGACTGTATTTGGCATTGAGTCTACATGCATGCGCTTTCTCTATAGAAGGTTGACAGTTCAATCCCGGTTCATTTTGCTCTTGTGCCCTTGGGCAACACACTTTCTCCCCCATCTTGCCTATGAATGAGCTGAGTTTTGCCTACGTCCTTGATCATGACACTTTTACACATTTACTCACAGACTACACTAACATTTGTTCATGACTGCAGCTAAACAAAAACCGTCTGCTGCAGAACTAAAGAATCCCAAGCTTGTTTTAATTATTTGTATTCAATAATGTTTTTCATTGTGACCTCATCAGAAATTCCTGAATACATTTTAATGTGGTGTGCCAAACGCCTCATCTTCCCACCAGTGCATTTTGTTTCATGTAAATCATCAAGAAAAAAAACTGCGTGTGTCGTGACATTCCTTTGTGCAAAGTTAGAGGCATGTCTTGTGAAATCTTTGCTATTGTGGACATGTGGTTGGTGCATGTTGTTATTAGGACATCATAGGGTTAAAAATGAGAGGCAGCACTCATTAAGAAGCAGTGAATGGGTCCCAGTTGTAGTATCTATCATCCACAACAATGTCTGCTATGCAAAAAAAAAAAAAAAAGAAATTAGTGATGAAAACATTTAACTGTGGTTCCTTGATGCTGTTTGACATGGTGGCTAAATATATGCGTGCACATCTAAGCAGATATAAAATACGCTGGATTTACTTGTCAAAATTGGGTGTAAAAAAAAAGCTAAACCAGGACTAAACCAGGACTAAACCAGGACTAAACCAGGACTAAACCAGGACTAAACCAGGACTAAACCAGGACTAAACCAGGGCCTCAAACCAGACTAAACCCATTGTT
>JAVQKC010181301.1:0-14834 GCA_036025475.1 Philypnodon macrostomus
TATATTATATTATATTATATTATATTATATTATATTATATTATATTATATTATATTATATTATATTATATTATATTATATTATATTATATTATAGGTCCCTTAGAAAGCAGACCTTCAGGACAATAGAGTTATAAATAGTCTGAACATAATGTTGATGTATTTAGCCAATCAAACCTACATTCATTTATTTAAAAATGTTTACCAAAATATTTGTAATTGCCATTTTTTGCAATAAATATTGAGCTGCTCTGACAACTCCAATTTATTGTTTAACTTTTTGGCGACATCTGCAGACCATCTTGCAGATTGCAGTCCTCCCTCACCTTTAAGGTTGTAATGGGAGCCTTGCAGGGACATGCTCTCGAGGTGACTTCGCTTTATGGTATACAGATATTGTTTTATCTGTTTTTAAATTTAAAGTCAAGTCAGTATCATCATATTTTCTATTTCTCTTGGAGCAACAGGTCAGGGGCTTGATTCCCGTATTATACAGAGACAAAAGGTCCCAAGCCTGGATAAGTGCGGTAGGGTTGCGTCAGGAAGTGCATTATAAATAACTGACTTGACTTTAATTGCTATTTCAATTCGCTACAGTGTTATACCACAACATACAATGTATTTTTAATGGTAGCACATAGACCTCCAGGTGCCAGCCAGTCTGGTTGACATCACCTTCTCCCAGAGCTTGTTCAGAAAAACCTGATCTGATCATAAAGCTTATTCCAGGTTGGAGCCGCAGTGTCAGGTTTTGAATGGTTCAGACTAGAAGTTGTTTGGAGAGCCAGTCCTACTCATCCTATACCACCGCCGCTGTCCATGGTTCTGCAAAGTCATAAAATATCCATTTATAAAAGAATTAGGTCTGTGTCTCTCTCAAGACACTCTCCAGTTATGTACGGCTTTTATTTTTTGTTTATGTTGCGCTGAAGTCATTGTGGTTTTAGGTTGCATGTATGCAATGAATTATGCTGAGGGAAAGAGGGTTTGAGTTTCACTGTGTGACAGCTGCAATTCAGAGCTTAAAATGTCTCAACATTCAACTCGTGCATTGGTTGACACACTTATTTATTTATTATGTCTAAATGGACATGCACCATAGTTCACATGTACCTGCAATGTTTTTATATACTCAAGTGGATTGTACCAAGTTACATTTACTGGAGTAACTATTGGAATGAAATACTTGTGGATGAAGTTGTATTTTTTTGTTCTCATTCATTTTAGATTATTGTATTGAAAACAAAAGGAATTTGCCCTTATCTTTACATTGTTTTGTGTGCCTGATACATACATACTATAAATCAGGTCTTACAATAAACTGTGAGTACTTGCTATGTATTTTTTTACTCCTGCCTGAGTAATTATTGGCATGACTATTTTCACTTCTAATTTAGTCATTACATTATTTTGTAGTAACAATTCTCACACTTCCCCCCAGTTCTAACCTATTCTTTCTTCACTTTGATCCTTGCTTGCTTTTTAGAAAATACCGTATGGAACAGGCTAGAACGCACGTCACTTGTGTAAGTGTGAAAAGTTGTAGTACTTCTAGCGGTCGTGTAGCTAGTGTCATGTTCTGTGTATCCAAACAGAAGAGATGGGATATTTCCTCTGATATTGTTGGCTCAGTGCACTTGGAGGTTGGCCAGATACAGTAGACAGCTGAAGCCACTGAAGCGCTGCCAGGGCAAATAAGCCACTTGTTTCAGTCAATTTGTCGAGATCATATCATACACCGTAAAACGTCTATAGACCAGAGGTGAGTAGAGTAGGCAATCATTTTACTTGGGTAAGAGTACCGTTACTTCAAAATAAAATTAGTAAAAGTAAAAAGTACTCATCTGAAAAGTGTTAAAAAAAGTACTGGGTGAAAAAACTGCTCAAGTCCTGAGTAACTGTTTGAGAGTAATGTCAGATTATCTGTTTAATTTTGTTGTAATTGCGCAAAAAACATAAATGAAAATAAAAAACATTACATTTTTTTCAAAAGATAAACAAAAAAACAAAAAAGAAGACACAAAGAACAGCTATTCTTACATGTCACACAAAGGTGGGTAAAAGTAATCTTACGCTTACGAGTACAGTTACTTGAAAAAAAGTATTGTGCAGTAAAGCTACTCTTAGAAGTATTATTTCTTCAAAAAGTTACTCAAGTAAATATCACTGAGTAAATGTAACCTCTGCTATAGACTAACTGCAGCGGGGAATCTGGCAGTGCTTGTTAAAAAGTAAAGGTTTAATGCAATGTAGGTTGGAAAACTTGATTGATAATTGGAAACACTTTATATATTTACTTATACCTGCAAATCTTATTATTATTATAATTTTTCTGTGTATAGTGTTTAGATTTATTTACTGTATCTTACACTTATCTACCACTGCTAGAGGTTTTCAAAGGGTGTTTTTGTGTGCAACTGAGCTATGATAACTAAGCAATTTCTCCTGTGGTACACACCTTTATCTAAGTCTCATCCAAGTCTAAAAATGCTACTCTGCTCGTTAGATTCCAGCCTCCCATGTGTTTAGTGTCTGTTGGCTGCCTATAGAGGGCAATGAGCAGCTCTGGCAATTTAAGAGCAAGCAAATTAGAAGCACATTTACACATTGGGAAAAGGGCCACCCACCCGCGTCTGACACCATGCACTAGCCATGTCTGCCTGTAGGGGGCAACGTCTACTCTGCAAGTGCTCAGTGGTGTGGTCAACCGCTATGAGCTGTGATCTTTTACCAATCTTCCATCAGAACAAAGCCACAAAACCTCTAGTATGCAAGTTAAATTTGCAGATTTTCTTTCAGTTTTATCATGTTACCACTATGGGAAATGTGGAAATATGATGTTCAAAGAAAGGGTTTAGAAAGAGTAAGTAGAGGCTGTTAAAAGTGATTTTTAAATGGTGCCTACAATGTATTTATTTTAGTTATGTCAGTGGTAGAGCTAGTAATTAGTGAATTGAATTGGTAAAAATAAATTGAATAAAATCTTTATTATCTTGAAATTGATTAAAAGGCACTAGGTCGTTAAGGGCCTTTGTGTTTTGTTTACTTTATGGATAAATTACTCATAACACACCTTTTAATATATGAAAATATACTATTATTTATGCTGAATTACTTGAATTATGTTGTTTACTGGTGATCACAGACAGACCTTGGTGTGTTTTTTCTGTCAGGATAGACTGAACGATTTAGCCATTATGCAATTGACATAACCACTCTCCAAGGAGCCCTTATCCTTCAGCACATCTGATTGGCGGATATTACGGTTAAGTGTAGTTTTATTGGCCGTCTGATAATGCTTAGCAGGTCTTATCCTTAAACAAGACAATAGTGAGGACATGTGCAATGAGATTTAGAAGATAAACATTGAATGAAACAGACCAGTAGCAAAAGATCACAGCGCTCTCTGAAGACATGCATTCCTGTCCAGTAATATTAGAGTTTGCCGTTCATAATAAGCCATTGCCAGCACACTTTGTATGACACAGTTTTTGCTTTCAGAAGGCCATCTTGTTTATGGTCTCCATTGCTTTGCTGCTTTTGGTTGGTGTTTCAGAAAAAGCCTAAAAGTCTCAAGCGGCATCGCTTCCCAGGCCCCCCTTGGGAGGAGCTATTGTCCGAGCCAGGAAGCCTCCCCAGCCCGCAGGTATAGAATGACAAGGCTTTATAAGCGGCTACCTATAGATGTGAGTGCGGCAAGGCAAAACCTGAAACATCCAAAAGAGACCAACGCTCTGTGATCAATTTTGCATTGATGCTGGTTTTTGGAGTTTCTTCTGCAACAGGTGCAGCACTTTAGCAAATGAGCTGCCAACAGTGTCACGTGTAGAGAGGAGAGAGGGGAGGGGGTCACAACCCCCTATGTTATAACGAACCAAGCTAACTTAGTGTATAACCACCTGTCTACTACTGCACCGGAGAACAGCCACTTGTTCTGTGTCCAATCCTCATTGGGACTATCTGCAGCCAGTATACAATAAATGTTCCCACAAGTCATTAATGGACAATGTTAAGTCCCCAAAAGGTCCTGAGAAACTATTTAATCAATCTCATGTTTGGTCACTCACAATTTTTGAAAAACAGTAAAATGTTTTACTTTAAAGCAATTAATTGACTGGACCCACATCAGGTTCAGGTTAAACCCTGATTGGGCTGCAC
Organism: Philypnodon macrostomus; assembly: GCA_036025475.1. Taxonomy (NCBI): domain Eukaryota; kingdom Metazoa; phylum Chordata; class Actinopteri; order Gobiiformes; family Eleotridae; genus Philypnodon; species Philypnodon macrostomus. Next base: position 4,157 of record JAVQKC010181301.1, read on the forward strand.
TAAAGGCAGATGGTGCCATTGTCTTTTTGAGACCAGGAAATACAATATAATTCATTATGCATCCAGATACACTTTTAACTGCATTTTAGAAATACATTAAAATAAACCCGTGTGATGAACAAATAGTTTTGTTGAAAATAATTATAACACATAAAGTTATACTACTTCAACTTCAATAAAAAAAAACAATAGATAGAACAGAATGACGCATTTTGTAACATGGCTTTGAGGTGTATTTTGGAAGGACTGAGACAGACATAGTCAGTAGTTGATTTGGTCAGTACTGTTGTGTTTTATGTGGATATAGAGAGCATTTGTTGGTCTGTGAACAAAAAGAAACAGTTTTTTTTATCAAAATGCAGTAAATACAGAAAAAAGACTTATCAATAACTTACAGCACAGTCAGGTACCAAATAAATATTCATCTCATCTCATTAGTAAATATACAAAGTACTTCTTTCGAGTTTACAGTAGACTATCACATTGTAATGTTACAAAACCCTCTCAGACTGCTTCTTTTTGTAAATGTAAAAAAGTGCTTTGCCATCCATTCTCTAATATCCATTATGTCAGCACTCAAAATATCAAAATATACTCTATAATATGTCATTTCAAGTCTGTACAGAGACAACATATATACAATATGTTTAAAGTGTTCTTCTGTGAATGTTTGTGACTTCTTTTAACACAACTGACAACAGTACAAAATAGTTTTAGCTATCATAACTGACTTTAGGAAGACTTTAATAAGGGTGTAAGGTACAACACTTTATGTCCCATTGTCCTCTCAGTTTCACCTTATGTTTTTCAGTGCTCTCCGGATAGACAGAAGTTTCCACTAATCCAGAAGACCAGGTCCAGTCTGCTCCACAGTGAACCTTCAGCTTACACAGTAAGTTCATATTGTCTCAAGGCCAGTGCTTTGTCCTCTTGGCGCTCTTCTTTGCCCCTCCTGCTCCGGTGCCTGCGTCTTCGGCGTTCCCGGCCAGAGTGCTGGTGCGTGTGGTGGTGAGCACTCTGACTCTCCCGTAGACGCCTCACCATCTCATGGTCCTTGTTGCCCAGCACTCGAGGCAGGAACAGAGAAGCCTTGTCGGTGCTTCTGGTTTTAAAACCTCTCCGCGGCCGACCTTTCCCGTTGATGGAGACGTACCATTGCCGTTTGGCACTCGCTCGTCTCTTGTTGCCGCCAGCGCCCCCTGGTGGCAAAGGCTGCTCTGTGGAGTGGTGGCGGGACGCGTATGTGTTGTATCCCAGCTCATGGATCCGCTCCACAAACTCACACTCTTTGTTGAAGACTTCCTGGAGAGAAAAGAGGATCAAATATTTAGTCCATGCTGTGAGGCAGGTGGCCGTGTGTTTTTACTGTTCTGCTCTGATGGTTACACACTTGAACTGTTCTGACAGCTCAGGTGGGCAGCAAACCCACAACAAAAGTACAACTCACATCATATGAATATAGATGTGAACATGTGTCTGTGTGATAATATGAAACACAAGACATTTTAACCTGTGAGAGACAACTACATACTACAATAGAGTCAAAATAATCAGCCTACTCACTGAGGCATAGAGCCGACCCTTGTCGTTCATGGCCAGGTATCTGCCTGAGAACAGCCCTTTGATGGCAACAACTCCCACATCCACTGCTGTGATTTCCATGATACCTGCAACACATACAAACATTTAGTTACATATAATATATTATCACAATCAACTGATATGTTCACATTACAAAAATAAACATGGACAAATCACTTCACAGATTTATGAGTGAAAGCACGAAGACAAATGACCTAAGTCTAAATAAACAATCTCCAGGAAGTCCCAGTGTGGAACAGTCCATTTCCGGTGGTATTATCCACTTTTTAGCGCACTATTCACCATGTTTATTGAGTCTTTAATCAGTGCTTGATTGGTCAATAGGCCATTGAGCGGCGCAGAAAGACTCTAATGAAGTGTGATTAGATAAATACATCCGTTAGGACAGCGCTTTTGTCCCGACCGCATGTTAACACACGGCTGACACTTTTTAATGGAGATTAACGTTCCAGGAGCTTTGCGATGACATGACTTACACATAGCCTTAATCATACACACTCCACTGAGCAGCTGTCAGTCATCTAAACTCGTTATCGGGGTTTTCGCTGGTGCTTGCCAAATACAAATATATATAACCACTGACATAAAGTAAAACATTGCCTTTCTAAAGCCATTATCACTTTTACTACATAGAGATAATCTTAAAACATATGTAAAATTAATTTAAGGTTTAGACAAATTATGCACATAAACTATTTAAAAATGTAGAAAAAAGTATAAAGTTGCTCAGTTTATTCCATCCAGTTCATACGCAGTTAGAACTGACGCGTGTTCATGTCTGTACAAGACATAAAAAGAGATTCAAATATTCTGGCACTAATCTGTATGTGCGTAAAAGTGGGCTATTAAAAGTGACTGTATTTGAGTGTTAATCTATGGAAGTACTTACTGTACGGGTTATTCTCCTCCAGTGACCCGTCGATTTTCCCGTTAGGGTGTATCTGTAAATGATATTTGGTTGCGCAGTAGAGTTTCCTGCGTCTGGGCGCTCCTCCGAGGTGCTCGTACACTCCTCCGCGGCCCCCGGCATCCCTCCGCCGCCGGGGGTCACAGACCTTCTGTCCTGGGCGGCAAGACCTCACCCGCGCGCTCGCTGAATCCAACAGGCTCAGCAACAGCAGCAGAGGTACAAGCATCAGCATTGTGGCATGGCCGGCCGGACACGACTGCGGCGAGAAAACGGAGAACAAGTCCTGGAAAAGTCCCGGGGTCCCATTAAAAAGTATCGGGGGGCCCTAACGCCGTAGAGCCCCTGTTAAATACGCCAGTATATCGCACATCCAAGCCGACGCGATGACCCCGCTCCTCTACTGCCTGTGGAAATCCCTCCCGTGGATGTGACTGGGAGCCGGAGCGCACATATAAAAGAAGCTTGTGGCGACAATAGGCTGAACTCCGACCAATTGATACAAAGGAGGGGGAGGCAAAAGGTATCAGCCCTGTGCGAAGTGAGAGACCGCGGCGTGGATAAAATTACACAGTGGCTGAGCGCGGAACAGTTCTCTCCTCTGAACTCCTCTTCTGATATATCCTAAAAGAGCAATTAGACATCCCCAAATTATAGGAGGGCCGAGCCTGAGCAGCCGCAGCAACAGGTGAGGAACGAGATACAAGACTCCTATTGGATCAACTGACCCACAACTCCAACACAGACGGGCAATTTCTGACTAAAGTTTCTAGCTGTGATTGTACTTAAAGCGACAGTATGTCACTTTTCTAACCACAATATCCTGAAATTATAACAATAAAATAACTTTAAGGTTCAAAGGAGAAAAATAGTTTCACTCTTATGCAGTGCACCAAGATTTTGAGATTTGTCTTTTTATAACACATTAAATCAATATAGTTACACAACGGATATTAAAGAATGGTTAGATAAATATAGATATTGGAGAAATAAGCAACCATTTAGCATTTGGAATCCACCTTCATAAAACAATAAGACCAAGTTCTACTAAGCATATTCTATCTGAATAGTAAGCAACATTTGTACGTTTCTTGATGTACAATTCTGCTTGAACTCTTAGGTATTCATATGGGTGGTCCACATCCCACCTAAAGTTTCAAGACAATCACTCCGTTCTAACAGGTACTAGTGAGCCCACATTAAAACAGTCCCAACTGAGGTCACTATCGAGGGTGAGGAACTGGTCATATGAATTAGGCCCTCCTCGATGATGGCACATGTACTTTGTCCCACGCAGTGTCCCCTGTAAGAGGCGATGATGGAACAATCAAACAGAACCTCATATGTCAGCAGTTATAGTAAGGTTTTTTTCAGGTTTTTGAGTAGTCCATCTTCTAGACTTGTGTGAACTTTGTCCCGTAATGTTGTAGGTCACCTTTGCGGCAAAAAAAAAATACAAAAATAGATTAAGAAACAAAAGCAAATGAATGGTCTGTCACATAGAAAACATCTCTCTTCTTCTACATGTCTTACTACAAGTCGAAAGATCATCCCCAGACTTTTCCCATCCCTGTTGCCCCAGCTCTGTCGAGGCAGCAGCCGGTGGGCGGAAGAGTAGCAGGCTAAATGACTACTGCCTAAATTGCTTCCATCTTGGTCGCATTATGGTTTGCATTCTGGTAATTAGCACCATCATCTACAAATCTCTCTGCCCTTTGGCGCTGCTCCACTGCCGCTTTCAAGGGCCTCTGCCGAGAATCCCCCCGAGACTGGACGCTTAATTTGTCTTCCCCTCCCATACATCACCCGGCTAGTTCCCTCTGTCACTTTATTTAGACGGGATGATCAGAAATTACCAATCTTTTTTAGCGAGACCCCCTTGTTTCTTTTTTTTTTTTGCTAGCCAGACAACACGCCAAAACATGAGCTGTGTATCAGGGGTTGTTCTGGTGGCCATTTCTAAGTGAGACGCTCTTGATGTGGTTAGATGCTGGAAGAGGGTGGAACCTCAGATGTGGTTGTGCTGTTGCGCTCAGAAACTATTTTAATTACGCTCCCCCTCCACGCCGCCCACAAAACGTCCCCGGCAATATGCAGCAAGGGCAAACGCTCTCAATTTGCCAAGCACATGCTTACACACACTCCCATCATCATACACTTCACATCGAGATGAATGTGTGTTGTTTCTAAGCTTTTTTAACCTCACTTATGAAACTGTGCAAGTGCCAAGTGTAGGCCTCAGAGTGCGCTTGTATCCAGATGTTTCTGAGAGGGACTTTTTCTCACAGTGTTAGGATTACTCAACATACCCTCAACACATTTTCTGCAATAGGCTCTGTTCTGTTGTGTATGTAACCAAGGCTGACTTAAGTATTGTTTTTGATAATCTGACAAATGGTCTGTCCCATTTAGATAAGAGATGCCGTGTGTGTATTGGTTTGTGGTTTGGATAACATGGGACTGTTGGGTTTCAGTGTTCCTAAAAATCTATGATATAATTTTACTTTTTAATGTATAATAGTGTGACAATGAGATTCCTTTTGAGCTACATAAAACTACATTTTAAAGTCAGAACAAACTATTGGCCCACCTCTCAGAGTAACGGGGATCTCAGCTTCTAAAATATAAAATTTAAATTTTCCAGGCAAGTATTGGTCTGTGTTGACTTCACACAATAGAAAAACATTGGCTCTTTACCAAAGGTACAGAAAAAATGGATTCCAGACCCCTTTGAATGGGAATAAAGCCTGTCCTTTCCAAAAAGATAAGCAACAACATTGATCAAAGTATGGACATGTGGCAGAAAACCAAACATACACTGTGTGTCATAAATTCCAGCAAGCATTTTTATATTTCCAGGACGTTTTACAGCCACCCAGATTTTTATTTGATTTTATGAGATCATTTATAGTGTTTAAAAGTGATGCAAAAACAGTAAAGCCACTAATGGGAAAAGGTCACAGTTGGGTAAACCAATGACGGGTCACTTTCAATTGATTGTTAAAAACACACCATATGAATGCACTTTTTTTAGACGATGTAGGCGGTAATGCAAGTATAATGCCTACGTTTGGGTAAAGACACAGAAGTTGTTTGGCCAAGCAAATCCACTGTTGGGTTGCTTTGTTCTGGAGTCTGCACAATACAAAGTCGACTAATTGGTCCTCCAAAGTGACTGGGTATAGCTATTGGGAGTTCGCATTACACTGCACACTTGCATTCCTGACCACCTCCTGTAGCAAGTGGACTGAGATCTGGACTCAGATCCCACATCCCGCTGCATTTAGGACACATTCACACCTGTTTGTGGATGAAACACTACAACACAAGCAGCCCATTCTGACTCTATAGAAAGAATAGCTCTGCCAATGCTGCATTATTTACCCAGCTGAAATATTTCCAAACCATTGCTTTTTGCCATCCTCCACTTGACAAATGAATTTAAACTCCAGCCACGTGAAGTGCCCCGACACAAAACCCCAAAGCATACATTTTAACTTTCCCTTTTCTTCTCCGCTCCAGACATGAATGAAAGCAAGAATTTCAGGGCTCCTTTTTTAATTGACCTCCCAAAAATTCACCCCCCTGCCGCCACCACCCCAAAAAAGCCTCTTGGCACAAAAGGGTTTCTTTTCTGAATAATACAAAGGTTATTAGCCAGGTCCTTTTCTTGCCCCCCTCCTTTTAGCAGAGGAAAAAGGAGGTACCAGTAATCCAGAGCAAATCAAAATGACCTTTGAACCCTTTCTGCTGTACTTTTTCTCATGGGCAGATTTCTTTGGTGAGGCGCTGATCAGAGGGCTGAACCCGGCCGCTGCCTCTCGTCTCCTGACAAATCGCTGCTGAGCCTCTTTTGTCCCGCCGACTTTGATCTCACCTGCTTGTCAGCCGCTTCAGAAAGAAGTCTAGTACAGTTCCAGCAAACAAATTGGCAACTATTTTATTCCGTCTCTGGATCTGTTTTTAATTCATGCTGTTGGATTTTTATGTTTTTCTTTTGTTGTTTTTTTCATACAACTAAACAGTATTCTGTATGTGACCAGAAAGAATTGGCTATAGGTAACCAAATGCTTTGTCACACTAAATACATCTACAGTTTGCCCAAGAAGTCACATGTTTAAATCACAATTTAACAATTAAGGAAAATTAAGTACAGGTGCAGACCTTCATCAAAGCATGCTTTTCTGTCATTATTTGGCACTAAAGTAAAGAATCAACTGGCCTGTGTTTGTATGGGGTTTGTATCATCAGCTTTGTCTCTCCTTGGATGTAGCTGGTGTTCCAAATCCACATCAAATATTTTTTTCTCAGTTCATTGCTGAACTTTTGTGAAAAAAGTAAAAAAAAAAAATCTGTATTAAAAGCACACTCAGTTTTTAGTTATTTGCAAACCAGTGTCACAGCTCAAGCTTGACTAAAGCTCTTCCCAAATATAGCAGTTTATTGCAAGAATGCTAAAGGCATTAGTTCCCCCTAGCCCTGAAGCTATATGTTTATGCTACTTAACCTAATATGCATTTGTGTGATGCCCTTAATGGCAATGTCCTTTTAACCTCAAGGATGTGTTTGTAGCTTTAGCTAAGATTATGCTAATCTTGTCACACAGATTTAGTTTGTCAGTTTTATCTTTGATGAAGAAGCACAGACTCTAAGCAGATGTCTAGAGCTGTATCCTCCCTATCCACATTTTATACAAGCTGGGGTTAATATGGTAGTTAAACATGGTAGTTAACATCCACTGCCTTGTACCACAAAGGGTTACTTAAGCTGTATGATGGCTACACTTTGATAAACTTTTTTGAGAGGTGATGGAGCTTCCAGTTTCAGTCCTGTGCAGCAGAGTGGATGATGAAGACCTGTGGATCAGTAATAAGTACAAGCAAGGGTTCATTGTAGCTGTGCAATGGGACGTGGAGACGCAGTTCGATGCCTTGGCACGGCTTTAAGCAGCACCTTCAGGTCGCTCATTTTTGTTCTGGACCTATTGATCCTTCATTATACTCAGAGACATCTACACTATTAAACTTAGTATACACTGTAGTTTTCATGTATCATGACAGCTATGCCCAGTACCAAGACCTCAAGGCCAGAAACTAAACATACATTTTGAATAAATTTACCAATGCAATGGTGTCTCAGTGACTGTCCAGCAGGTGAAGTGGTGAAGTGCAGGGGTTGACAGGGATATAATGTCATTACATAGAACAGCACATCAAAGTGCATTGCTTTTATAAAGAGATAGTGATGAAAACAAACAACGGGGCTTGTCTGTGTTTCCCATGTATTCATTGTGTATAAATCGGTTCTCATGCAGAATAGAGGAAATGTGAGGGAACAGAAATGTTGAAAGGACTGAGATGGCCACGGGGCAAAGGAAACCTCAGCAACAGTTACTTCACTTTTGAAAGTGCCGCTATACTCTATTGAGCTGTGGATGAAAATAACCTCTATGATGTTGTTCTGCCTTTCTCTTTCTTCTATGCTTTCTCTTTCTCACTGCTCGCTCTCTCTCTTTTTCTGCCACTGTCACTCTTTGTCTCTCATTCACTCTCTTGCCCGCTGTAACCAGATAGCGCTGTCCTATACTCCGCAGCTCTTTGATTGTTAGCTGCAGGTTTCAGATGCCTGCAGAGCAACTGCACCTTCCAACAGGCGAATGATTGTGGAAGGATGAAACTCTAGAGGCCATCAATGGCTGTGACAGACACACATACACACAAAGACGCACACACAAAGCTGCATGTGTAAAAACAACATACTAAAACACTCATGTAGATGTTTAAAACGGCAATATTAATACAAATACATTTATTATACACAGTTTATGGTGTACAGCTCTGCATTTGCAGTGTAGCTGTGTTTTAGATATTGTTTCACAACAGTCTATGTGATGCTGCAAATTGTAAATGGTTTAATTAAATTCATTTATAAGGACAGTATACAATTATATTATGCTCAAGGAGCAGAGACACTTGTGTCAAATTATCATCATCATTTCCATCTGTAGTCCTTTCAGAAGATACATCAGCAAAGTGCATATAGCATCAGAGGCTGGTAGGGCTTATATAATTTATAAGTACTGTATTTTTCAGTTTGTAATCGAATACCAAAATCACTACTGGGACTGCTGTTTGGTTTTGACAGTTTGAGCACAACAAAGCAGCAGCACTATTCATGTGTATAATCGGGGATTGACAGGTGTGCAGACCGCCCCCTTGATTAGCCCAAATGCCTAGAAGCTTGATTTGGGTGATAACAGAACACCTCTACAGTAACAATATGATGACTTTATGGTTCATTTGACATTAAGTGGAGTGACAAGTGACAGGCATAATGTGATGCAGTTAGAATCAATACCTGCTTCAATTAGCATTAGCATCTGAACGGTTGTCAATTAATAATTCAGTAGACAGTCCTTCTTTAGTATTGAGAGGAGATTTTGCTGTATTGGGATCTAAATTGGAGTCTATATATATATATATATATATAAAATTATTTTTTTATTTTAATTAATTAATTTTCTTTAATACAGTACAACATTGCCCAATATTATAATATCAGATTCACACAATTTCCTAACATCCATCATCATCAACCAGGCAACTTCTAAGAAATTGAATAATTGACTGGCCTCTTATCTCATTGAAAAAATCTGAATACAGGGTGATACAGGGACACCTATTATGTTGGTGGTCAGAAAAGCTAGTACAGATGCTAACACGTAATTAACTTGCACAACTACATTTTGCCAGTAAATGCTCATGTGCAAGTGTTTATGTGATGAAAGAGCTAGCTAGTAATTCACTTTAAGTTGAATACCGTCAAGTTGAGTCATATAACAAACTTAGAAAATATTTATTTTGAGTGTACTGTGTGTAAAACATTAGATTTCACTTAATTATTTTGAAAAATTGAATTCTTTAAACAAATGCTAAATGCTAAAACACATTGAGTAGTTGATTTCCATTTAGTAAATGTAATTGAGATGACTGTTTTAGTTCATTGACTTAACAGTGTTTGGATACTTTTAAAAACAGCAGTAGAAATCACCTTTGTTTTAAATGGGCCCCATTCTTTACAGTAATGGGTTGTCCCATTGCCTCATAGTCACAAACTGTGGGAGTTGCGATGGTTGGATGCTCCTATAGCTGACAGTGATGGAGTGGATTTCCTGAGGAGCTCATTTGAAATTGAATGTCATGTCATTTCCCCATATTCACGGGACTATGAATACCAGCTCAGGCTTCTCCACAGGTGGTGTTGTCTAAAGAAATCTGTTAGAAGATGAATGAGGCAGAATGTCTTTAGTGTTGTGAGTATGTGTTACATGTGTTATTACAGAAGACCTATATGCTAACTGACTGTTCTATGATATTTAACCATGTCAAATTGTTTTCTCATCAAAACATATATGTAGTTGTTTTTACACATGCATATTTGAGTAGTCATTTGTGCTTAAAAAACACTTAGTTTTAGAACTACATACATTCAAAAAGCTTGATAAAGGCATTAATATGGGTTCCCTTAAGAAAAAAAAGAGCTTGGAAGAGGTTGTTGTAGAAGTTAAGTCATTGTTTGAATCAGATTGGTGCAGTGTTGTCCAGCTGAAATAAAACACCATGGTAAACAGTGTGTAATGATATGGTCACTGACAGTTGCCCAGCAGGTCGACTTGAACTGTTTCTCGCGGGTTCCCCTTCTATCGAGGGAGCCCGCTATCACTCAGCGAGCTGGTTGGCCTGTTGACAGACATCTGTCTTGAAAGCACTTGAGGTAACAATCTGTTTGCTTTTGTCTTTCAGCCGACATGCTCAAGCTATGTTAATACCTCTCCCAGAGCTCTCTGTTGGGTCCCTTAGCACTGTGTTTACTTACACACAAAGTTAAAGTTATACACTTGCAAGATAAAGTATGTGAACCCTTTGGGATTTCTTGGATTTCTGCATAAATTGGTCATAAAATGTGTTCTGATCTTCCTCTAAGTCACAGCAATAGACAAACACATTCTGCTCAGGGCCTGGACGGATTGCTGTCATCAATGGAAAAATGAATTCCCAAGTTTATCAAGACATCTTGCAGGAAAACCACCAACTGAAGCTCAACAGTGGATGGGTGATGCAACAGGACAAATGACCCAAAGCATAGAAGTAAATCCACAACAGAATGGCT
>JAVQKC010181323.1:0-15807 GCA_036025475.1 Philypnodon macrostomus
TATTCCTGTTTGTACAACTGGCCATTGTGGACACACTTGACTATGCTTTATTTTGTAGGCATATGTTCAGTGTTGTTCGAGAACAGGATGGGCTGCATGGAGGAGACTATCCCGGAGGAGACTCAGAAGTTTATCACGTCTGTTGGAGAAATGTTCAGGCTTTCAACAGTAGTTATTCTCTTCCCTCAGTCCCTCTGGCCCTATCTGCCTTTCTATAGGAAGTTTGTGGCAGCATGGGATCACCTCTTTAAAGTTGGTGAGTATCTCTTTTTATACACCAGAACCACATTAGTTGTGTTTACAGTTATGTCTATGAAGGTTCTCAGTCATCACCAGAGTAACCAATTGATTCTTCAAAATAATAGTATTTAAGTAAAAGTAAAGCAAATAATTGCTCAAGTAAGAATAAAAACACAATATTTCAATATATTCTCACCTTTTTACATCATAAAGCTATGTTGTTGTTGTAACCTGCTCTGGATCCTCCCATAGAAATTGAGCTTGACTGCTATTTGTGTTCAAAGGTCAGCAATGACATTCACATACACTTAATAAAATCTGTGTGTATGAATCACTCCTTTATTCATTTATTAGTTTCTTTAGAGTCAATCAATTTCAAGAATCTCAATTGACCTATACCATGTTTTTTTAATATCCTGTTGTATATTTAGTTACCAAATACACTAGCTATCCTCCTTATCTCAGCCGTGACACTCTCCATTCTTCTACCTCTGAAGTTTAAAGTCCACTTCACACATCTTTGCTCTGTCTCTGTCCGTCTGTCCGTCTGTCCGTCTGTCCATCTGTCCGATAGCTGAGAAGTTGATAAAGAATAAATTAGAAGTGATTCAGAACCAAGTGGACTTGGACCAAACCATTGAAGGGGCGTATCTCACTCACCTCCTGCTGAGCGAAAAGATGACTGTGGAAGAAATCCTGGGCAGCATCACTGAACTGCTGCTGGCTGGGGTCGATACAGTGAGTAATGTGGACTGAAAACTACATTACCCAGCATAATTTTACAAAATAATATAGACATGTATTGATAACATAAGATAGGCAGACTGTTAAATATTATCCTAATATGACCTAATATATATTTTCACTCCAGGACCAGTGGCACTGTCTATACTAAAATATTGGTCTTAGCTCTATTGTGTAAATACTTGTCTTTAGTTGACAAAACTGAATCAGTATGTAAAAATAGGATCACTGGCTCACTGGGTGTGCTAATATTTATTTATTATAAATCAGTTCTCTCTAAAAGTATCCAATAGACCCACAATTACAGAATACTACCAACAAGAGCATAATAAATAAAGCCCTTTATATTGAGATAGCTGTGTCTCCTCTGCCTTCTCTCTTAGACCTCCAACACGGTCGCCTGGGCCTTTTACCATTTGGCCCGAGAGCCGCAGATACAGGAACAGCTGTATCAGGAAGTCATCAGTGTGTGTCCTGGAGACCAGATGCCAACCAGCGACGATACGGCCAAGATGCCATTTATGAAGGCTATCATTAGAGAAACTCTTCGGTGAGAGACCTATAATTCTATTATTGCATTGTTACTAGGAACTTTAATATGTTTTGTTGTGCTAGCAGTGATTGTTAGCTTTATAACTATTTATATCCAGCAGTATCTTGCATTGTGTGCTCTATGTCCATAGGTTGTATCCAGTCGTCCCAGGTAATGCCCGGGTCACGGTAGAAACTGACATCATAGTTGGAGATCATCTGTTTCCAAAAAATGTGAGACCTTTTCTGAGAACTAGTATTGTATTTTATTACAGGTGTTAACTTAGAAACCCATTTAAAAGAAACAAACTCTAAACCCCAGTCATCATATCCAACTTTATATACAGGACTAAACAGGACTAAACCAGGGCTTAACTAGCAATGATAAAAATACTATGAGATGATGAGGAGTGAAGGTGAAGGATAGATCATAATTGTAGCAGTTATAGTCTTTTAGAACTTTACAAGCATTTGGACTGAAAACAGTGGAGGACAATAGAGCAAACATCTCTTACCTCAGGACTTGCATTTGTACCTCAGCATTTGTGTGAGATCTGCTTTTGAGAACAGCTAGATAATTGCAGGTACATGCTTGAGAGCCATGTCAACAATGGCAATGATATTTTTTAAATTAGTACTAGTATTGGTAAATAGTCTAACATGAGTCTTGGTTGTTGCAGACATTGTTCCACATGTGTCATTACGCTGCATCATACGATGAGAGGGTCTTTCCAAAGTCTCACTTGTTCATTCCCGAGCGCTGGCTCCGAGGATCAGAGGACAAGTCTAAGCACCACCCGTTTGGATCCATCCCTTTTGGGTTTGGGACCAGGGCCTGTCTGGGACGCCGTGTAGCAGAGCTTGAGATGTATCTCATATTGTCCAGGGTGAGAAAATAATGTCAGAGTCACCGCCGCATGTGTTTTATTTATGTATATTAATAAAAATAGGTTAAGTTTATGAAATAATTCTAATAATATTCATCTTATATACTCACATACTGACTAGCTTTAGTGTTTATAATATTTAGGCTATAGTAATAATATTTAGAAGTATTTTTGCAATACATACAGTTAGTCTCACTCATGTTATTGACGCTATTTGTTACTATATTGGTTAATGCTAAAATGCAGCCCCTTAATTTCATTCATGCTATTCTTTTTTATTCGATTGTTTGCTTGTCCCTCTGTTCTAATTTTATTTTGCATGCATTGCATCTAGACTCATCTAGATTGTCACTTCTGTAGAGAAATGAAAGTATAGGTGACCAAGCTGTGATTGTTCTGCTGGGGTAACCATTAGACAAAGACCTCTGTTGGTAAAAAAAAGTATTTCAGCCCAAAATTCCACAAATGATTAATCCACTTCTGACCTGCTATTTATTAATCCACGCTAACTTTATCTTATCTTTATCATTTTGAAGGTGATAAAACACTATGAGTTGAGGCCTGATCCCGCTGGTTCTGAGGTGAAAGCTGTGACGAGGACACTGCTCTGTCCCGAAAAACCGATCAACCTGCAGTTTCTGGACAGGAGTCGGGCCAAGAAAGCACAAAGTAGTGGTGCCAGCTAAACTTTTATGTGTTTAAGCATTCACACAGTGTTCTGGGATGTTTTAAAGAATTGGTTTCCAATTCCGGGAAGTGGAATCTGGCCTAATGCATCATGCTTTTAATGGGATACATTAATTTTCTTTTCCAAATTTGAATATATACTCCAGAGCTTTAGCGCATGATGCTGTGATGACAGTTATTTTAGTATTTGTATTGCCTTTATTTCTTTCTATGTTTTATTACTGAAATGACAAAACTTAATTATTGTGAATTATCATCAACTGTTAGACCATTTTTAATGCCTAAAAAGTTATTACTCCTCAGATTAGCTTTTGAGGTAGAGAGGTATTGAGGATTTTTTACCTGAATGAATCTCAAGACCTTGCCCCCATAAAACTTGTGATGTTTAGACTTTTTGCCCAGGCTTGGGACTTGCACAATAATTCTGGCAGAAGATGTATTGTTTCTTTTGCCTTTCACACATATAATATAAAGTATAATGTGCTTTTTGTCTGAGAGTTAGTAAGCGGCAGATGGCTCGTGTTGGAATTTCCTGTTGGGAAAAAAAGTGGACTTTTACTGGACTCGATAAGTCCAAGCACATATGAGTAATACATACATGTTTCATATCAGTTGTTTGTACATAATCTGAATACTTTATTGTATATAATATATAGTAGGTTTCAGGTTTCAGTTTATTTGTCATATGCACATTCAACACAGGGTCCGAAAATGCAATGAAATGCTTTGGATCGGAAGAACCGTTTGACTCGTTACTCATGAAGTACTAATAGCATGCAATAATAGTACATGGTAAAAAAGTGTGCAAAAAGAGATAAGTAACAATATAATAAACATATAATAAAAAAGTACAATAATAAAAAGAGAAAAATACAAAGGTGCAGGTTGGATTTAAATAAGGTGTAAGTAGAGTATTTCACAGGTGGTAAAATACTTATATAAATGAATTTTGTATTGCACAGTAGTAGTGTTGTGGAATACATCACATTGGAACTAACAATAATAAAAAACATCCAAAACAATGTCTTTAGAGACTTCTCTTGTATACCTGTGTGTTTTAACTGTAGGTTGCAGCAGGTATCACGTGGTTTGTGCACTCCTCTGTGCTGTGTCCAAAATGGACCAATAACGTCCTCTAGTGGACTACTTTAGAGTTACATTTGGGTCTGGACGTGTCCAAATACATGTCAAATATGTAACTTCATTTTTACTGTTTCACTAAATGACTGTCCACTCTGTGTGTTGCCCACCGCAGACAGTCTGTGTCTAGTCCAGTATCATCTGTGAAACTTCAACGTGTATTTTAATAAAGGCCTATAGTATATCATTAAAGACAGTCAGTGTCTAATTAATCCGTTGTAACAATATTTAAGATTGCAAAATAACCAAATTCAACTTTTACATTTGACCCGCCACTGTCCTGAGCAGTGAGTGACACTGTGCAGTGGCCCACACTGGCCGTGGACCTCTTCTCCAGGCACATCTTGAGCTTAGGTCCTGTTCCCTCTGAGACTCACTGTCATTGGCTGAGTTCACTAACACAGCTCCCGCCTTCCTCACTCTGCGATTGGTCTTCCGTGTTCAGCTCACGTACTGATTGGATATAGAGGGAAACACGCTTACCCCGCGTCAATCAAACAGAGGCAGAGGACAATGAGCAGCCCGAGCATGGGGAGGGTCAGTATGGTCAACAATTCAAGATTCCAGGGCCCCACAAATGGAACCTAAAATAAATATGTCTTGGTAATTTTTCTAAATAATTTGGTAAAATAGTATTTCAAAGCCAATATGCCTCTTTTCTCTGTACAGTTAAGCCATGTAGTTTATGTGGACTGACAAATCAAGAACATTTTCAGGTAGGACTTAAAAAGCGCCAGATACACTTTCACCGTGAGCCCCCAAATCCGCCACTGCTGTAAGGTCAGAAACAGCACAGGCAAAAGCAGCTCATCCTCCTGTACAGAGCATCTAAAGCAGGTACTGTGTAAACACTATAACTCTGGATCAAAGTTTATTTATTACTTTTGAGGATTTTGAGTCAAATTATAATAATTAATTTATAATGTATATTATTCACTGGCATTGGTATGATTACTTTTAACAGCTAGTAAAATAACATATTCTCATTTTGTGCAGAAATGTGTCACTAATTTGGGTCAGAATGTTGCCAAGCTGCTGCCATTAACAAAGCTTACCAAGAACAGCCGTGCTCCGCAGAGTGACACTGGAATGTTGCATCTACCCCCTCCTAATGTTAATGTTGTCACAATTGCTTCTAACACGTGCTTGTTATATTTTTTACACTAAAAAGCCCATGCACCCTTTTTATTCGACGACACCCTTTTCACTCCTTTACAGTCAGTTCAGCTCAACAACAGCGCTATTGTACAGAACTAGGCTAGAGACCCTTTCAAAGTCTGTAAACAGAAAGTTCTAAATTCCGGAATGGAGGCAACTGGAGCAAGACTATAATACATTTTCAATGGAGAAACTAGCATCATCCACAAACCATTGCAAATTAAGATGGTTTTGGCAAATGACAACCACTCTGGTACATGTAGGTGATGTCAGAGCCTGGGTAGGAAACATTAGTGAATGTACCTCACACTGTATGTTTATTTAATGTACACATTAGTAGCCGTTAGACTTTTGGCAAAATTCTTGATTGTTACGTTTTACTGGACCTTACAGGAATGCTGACGACCACAATATGTTTTCATTATATGCTGAGAATTATTCACTAATCCGACTTTTGTGTAAAGTTAACTTTTGCTTCAGTCGCCTCCATTCCGGAACATTCCATATGACTGACATTTTAAAGGGTCTAACGGTCCACTTTATGACAAATTAACGGACCTCTGCTGCCTCGCTCTGTAGCCTACACTTTCAGCCATTTCTGTTTACTTGCATTTGTCCGCTTTCTGTCTGAGTTTAACAGCATACAAGTTCATTTTCTGTGGTGGAAGATTAACTTTATCTTACACGTAAGCGTTTAAATGACCGAAGCTGCACGTTTGGCTCATTGTGGGACGGACTTGGACGACGACAGTGGAGCTCTTTATTCACCAGAGAAGAGCGGACTCCGAGAGACAACATGCCCGAGGTAAACAATGCTTTGGGAGTACTTTTTGTGCGTGCATGCGACTGGTTCTGTTCGGATAGTCGTCTAAAAAGCTGCATTTGTTTACTTTTTGCACTTTTTAAACGTTATCTGCACAAAATACGCACGGAAGTAAATACTGCTAAGTGCACCGTAGCCAATTTAAAGGGGATTTGGTTCGATTTGGTACAGTTTGTTCTTAAAAGTATATTTTCTGTGTTTAGCCAAGTGTTTTGAAATGTAGGACTATATCCAGGCAGGACGAGCTGATGCAACAGGCGCATCCTTTACTCTGCAGCCAGCACTCATGTCTGGATAATGTAAGGAATTTGGCGTTTTTAGTGGTTTGGCTTCTCACTAAAAATACTGGCAACAAAATTTAGTGAAATATTCAGCACATACAAACCCTGTGTTAGAACTATGTGCAGCATCTAAATCCAGTTGCCTGCCAAAGTCACATTCTTGTTTTATTTTCTGTAGTGGTTGCAGGCTGTTTTATTTTACATGCTAATCCCAGCCAGACTCAAACATGTCGAGATCAGAATTTTGTGGAGCTATGATTTAATTTCTCAAAGACCTAATTGTTTAAAAAATATATATATATAATAATTAGATGTCATTGCAATCGTATGTCACATGATCAGCTCAGGATAGTTTCTGAAGAAGTAGCATATCACATGACACCACAAACGTTTATATTATATCATGTTACTAGAAGTCCTAATCAAAAGAATGTTCCTGTTGGAGGCTGCTTTAGTGGGATTTAAAAAAAAATGAAGATAAGATAAAAATCCTTGTGGTTTCCTCCAATTGTAGTAAATGCTGTGCTTAGAAATCTATTGACCTTCTCAAGCACAAATATTATTTCAAATACAAATAGTTGAAAATACATGTTCATCGGTGACACCTGTCTCAATAATCACTATATTGACTTTTTGTTCAATATGTAAAAATATATATATCGACTTACTTACTCAGTAGTTATTTTGCCCAGTTTTATACTAATTTAAAGATTTTATTTATTTATTATTTAATAATTTTCTGTAGATCCATTACTTTATATGTTTTGATTGTGTGTTTGTATTCATGTATTTCTTCTCTGTTGATGAGTAAATTAGACTGTAAGTAAACTGGGGTGTACGCTCTAGGATCAACGTATGAGTGTATAAAACAATTTTCAAATGGTCAAAAATACCGTCAGAAGCAACAGTGAAAGAATGCTCTGAGCAACCTTTATTCCTCCACAATCATTAACTTGAGTACAATGCCACTGTCTCACATGCTATATTTTTTCACAGGCAAAATATTGACAACCTCTCTAAAGAAAAACAGGATTGTTTTGGTAGAAGTGTGCAGTTTTTCAATATTAGTAATAGTGTATTCATGTTTGTCTCTTGTAGAAACTGTGTGGAACAAATTACCCCGTCAGCATCTTCTTCATAGTGGTGAATGAATTTTGTGAACGTTTCTCCTACTATGGCATGAAAGGTATGTAAAAGTGGACAT
The DNA here is from genome assembly GCA_036025475.1 of Philypnodon macrostomus. Classification (NCBI taxonomy): domain Eukaryota; kingdom Metazoa; phylum Chordata; class Actinopteri; order Gobiiformes; family Eleotridae; genus Philypnodon; species Philypnodon macrostomus. The sequence goes on from JAVQKC010181323.1 coordinate 7,696, forward strand.
CACATGGTTGAAAATAGTATAATTAGAGCTTCTTTATTGTGTTTCATGTGTGAAATGACTGTGACTAAAAGGTATAACATGGGTAAATGTGTGACGAATGCAGCTTGTTAAAATGATTGATCACAGAGGGCAGAAAAGAACCAGTCATATAAACAAAAAGGTTATTTAAGGTATGGCTTCTGTCACATGACCTATGCTAGTATATATAAATTGGAACACTTGAATATAGTTTTTGTTCAGAGTATTTGAAGCATACAGACACAGTGCCCTTCCTCCCTCAGAATAAAAAAAAGATGTAGTTTTGCAATAAATGCGATAAATGTCACAATAAGAGGATATCGAAAAATAACTTTCTAAAAAATGCTTTAGAATAAAAAAATCAGACCACTTGGTAATTGCTGATTTGACAAACGTCATGCTGTGTATTAACTATGTCTACTTTCTTCAGACGAAAGGGCTGGTCAGTCAGGAGTATTAAGTATTAAGCAGGAGTATTAAGTATAAAGCAATACATTATGGGAAAGGGGAACTAAGAATTTTAGGGAACAAGACTGTGGCCAGGAATGAACTGTACTGTATAATGCAACTTCATCTTCAGGCCGGTGAGGGGTTAGTAAGCAGTCATTCTGAGAGTAGGGACCCACCAAAGCAGAGGTCACTAAGGTAAAATCCTAGTTCTGACCCCCTCACATTCTCTCTACACCACATGACAACTTTTGATTGGTTTTATGCTTAATGTCTCAGGGGTAGTTTAGCACTTCTTGCACTCTTTTATCTGTCTGAATGTTTACCAATGCAATCACAGATTTCTCTCTAAAACATAAAGGGCCCTAAAAATCTGTGCCCAAAGTAGCTGAGAAAAGTGATTGAAAATGAACTGGTCTGTTTATGTGGTGTTGGCAGCGGTGTTGACGCTGTACTTCCTGTCTTACCTACACTGGGACAAGAACCTCTCCACTGCTGTGTATCACGCCTTCAGCAGCCTCTGTTACTTCACGCCAATATTAGGAGCTCTCATCGCCGACTCATGGCTTGGCAAATTCAAGTGAGTGTGTCTTTATAACAGTGAGCTGACATTTTAACTTTCTATCTAGTTACACTGTTTTGTTTTAAGTGGAAATAGTCAGTGCTAGAATAGCTATGTTTACGGGTATGTTAGCTTAATATTTAAGCTCTTAACTTGGATGGGGCACCACTGGGAGTGTCTCACCAGAATATTTTTAAGATAAATAATTCATAATCTGAAGTTTTTTATGTTCATGGAAATTAAGGGACCCATTGATAGAAAAAACATCTGAAACCTAATTAAATTCAATCAAATAAAATTGCAATAAATAACAAAATTATAGGCTATATGAAATCAAGTCATCATTTGGGGTAAAATTTGGGGTTCACCGTAAACAAAATGATCAGATACATTTCTAAATTGACGGAAACACTGTATCACTTTAAAGCCATTTTGGAGACGATGGGATCCGTGACGCATCTCCGGGTTGATTTGCAAAAGTGCAACTCGGTTCTGGGGAGGGATGTCCTGTTGTTGGCTTGGTGAAGGTACAGCCCCAGGGTCGTGACAGAGACGAAGAGAGACTGCGGCCAATTCTGGTCGTCCAAAGATGGCTTGGTTCCAGTCGGAAAGGCGTCAAGTTAGAAAAGTTCTGGGAGTAGAAATCTCAGCAAAAAATGAGTTCAAATTCCTCGCAAAGCTAAATTAAGGATTGGTCAAAGTTTGTCATCAAGCACTGATCATTCTGAGCTATTAAAATCTGTAATAATAATGCAAATAGATAACGCATGATACTCCTGTATTTAGTGGTTAATGACTAACTCCCACGACACTATCCAGTCATATAGTATATTAGACAATTATGACGAATGGATTGTTGCATATTTGTAATTATAGTCTTCTTCCCACAGGACCATCATTTATCTGTCCATTGTGTATGTCATCGGTCATGTGGTCAAGTCGGTCGGAGCTATTCCCACTGTTGGAGACAGCAATATGCACATGTAAGTCAACTGAACATATAATACAAAAAGTACTGGGTCAAGGCCCAAAGGTGGGTCACATAGATGATAAATATTGTTGCAATGTTCAGCTTATAATTATTAAGTCTAAATGATGTAGTTTGTTAATTACATGATTTGGTAAGACATTTTAAATACTTATAAATAAGTTCGTTATGGTGGTAGTAAAGTAATTTAATAAGAATCGGTTGTACAATCACTGAGTTGAGTTCAGCAAATAGATTATAACTGGAACCTGTTGTGCAAGATATTATATTTAGATAATGCTACTAATGTAATATGAGAATTAACTAACTTTCCGTATATATGTTTGCAGTGCTCTGTCAATGATAGGGCTGATACTAATAGCTTTTGGCACTGGAGGAATCAAACCTTGTGTTGCAGCCTTCGGGGGAGACCAGTTTGAAGAGGAACATGTAAGACATTGATTTAAACCATTGATTTGTCGATCAAAGGGGCCTTTTATATCCACATTGTTCATTTTAGAAATTTGAATTTGCAGGTGTAAACACTCTGACAGATCTTACAAAAAAGGGTCCGGTTCATTTGCCATCTGAAAGAGTATTTGATTATTTCCTGGATGTTTGGACCGAATACAAAGTTACTGACAATAAACCAACCAATTGGAAAATAATTGCAGGAAATGAGAAAACAGATCAATATGCTTTAAAATGACAGACAAAGACAAAGGGTTTGTTGGTTCAAAGGCTTTTTGTGGAGAGGGTTGATCTAAGTTGACTATAGAGTAGGGTGCGATATGGCAATAAAAGATATTATTGTATTGTGGTGATATGAAACTATGACGATCTGGTAATCTGGGAAGATTGTTGAATTGTGCTACAGAGCATTCATTTATGCTCTGCTCTTCACCTTCAGCTTTACTGTAACAATGTCAGTGCTCATATAAAATAATACAAAGTCAGGATCTTGACTTAATACAAATAAGAGAATATGTATGCATTAAGTGTTAAATTGCTATATACAGTATCTACTATATTTAAATTTCCCCATTGTGAGACCATACAGGTTTTATGTTATCAAATCATTTGTGATGTTCCTCAGGTTAGTGAGAGGCAGAAGTTCTTCTCTGTCTTCTACATGTCTATCAACGCTGGGAGCCTGTTATCAACCATTATTACCCCCATACTGAGAAGTGAGCTGCTGAACAATTGAAATGGGATAGTCTTTGGTTTTGCTGCCAGTCTCAGATCTAACCCTGTATGATCTGTTGCAGGTGATGTGAAGTGTTTCGGTGATGACTGCTATGCTCTGGCGTTTGGTGTTCCTGCTGCTCTTATGGTGGTGGCCCTAAGTAAGTATTATGGATGAGAACAGGGTCACTGTAAAACATTTTAAATACAGACAATCATTGCATTTCATTTTAAACAGCATAAACTATTACTACTGGTGTGCTTGGATTTCTGTTATACACATAGTTGTGATGAGAAGTGATTATTAGGTCTGAAACAACTAATCGGATTAATCGTGATTAATCGATTATTGAAATAAAGGTAAACTAATTTAGTAATCAAATAATTGTTAACTGGAGTTTACAGACTACAAAAATATATTTACTTATTATTGTTTACTTATTATTATTATTTTTTTTAAATCTTTGTCTATAAACAATAGCTTCACCTGGTTGAAATGTTCTGAAAAATCTCATCAACAGATTAATCAACATAAACATAATCATTAGTTGCAGCCTAGTGATTTTAGACCTTTACTTGGCAAGGTCAATTCATATTTTGCCATAGTATAAAATTCATACTTTGCACGTATTTAAGCAACTATGGATAACTGACCAGTATATATTTTAAAGTGTAACTCAAGACGATTGTTGTGAAAATATTGCATGCCCAATATTTTTTCTAATATTTTGTATTAACCATGCAAACATGTCTGCTGGTGGACTGTACTGTACATAGCACAGTTCAGGCTGACCTCTTGATGAAAGCCTGCCCTCACACTCTCTGACAGTATGTTGTTTTGGTGTCCATACCCCGGCTCTATGATCATTATGGGACTCATGCTCAGCTGACCGCAAACAGTGAAAACAAATCATGCTTTTACAATGAGAGACAAAGTACAGCCTTCCTCTGACGTACAGCAGCTGGTTACAATTGTATTATGTTAGAAGCCCACTGGCCTGACACTGATGATGGCTGGTCTAAATGTTTTTTGATTATGCTATTTCTAAAACTGACATTTGCCCCAACTGTACTGTGAATTGGAAATCATGGTACAGACAACATTCTCAATAAAAATCCATCCAGCTGTTGGAGTGGATTCTAGTATGTTGTGGCTTTACATTAAAGCTGCACTACCTGATTTTGTGAGAAAAAACACACAAACCAAAAAATGCCTAAAAAGGCCTATGTTTGAATGAATGCACTCCTCTACCCTCGGCCGGTGTCTCTCACATAAAGCACACATTGCCTCGAACGTGTTCACAGACCGAGAAGTGTGACCATAACGAGCAGCTGTCTGGAGTTGGCTTTAAAAACAAAAATAGGTGTGAATAACTTTGAATTTTGAAATAAAACCTCAGCTCCCTCACATTGTTCCTGATAGATTCTAGTTCTTAATGGATAATGGATTGGTAATGACCAATCAGAGGGCTCCTGTCCTGTGCCCTGTGATTGGTTAAATATTTCCTTCCCTCGTTCTAAAACAAAAACCCTTATAATACAGCCCACAGAGGACCTCACAGTCACATTTCTTTTCTTAGACAACTTCTGTTTAACTGTACTACAGGATGAATAACTATCTTTGCCTAAATATAAGTTAATAAATAAATCGGGTAGTGCAGCTTTAATATTTTTTAAAGGGCCCTTTTATGAGCCCAAGCTAAAAAAGTATATGGTCATTATTACACTTTAGTACATTAAACCAAAGTAGCATTTATTGAGCAGTCTTATTTAAGATGCTTTGCTGAACTTTTGACAAAAGGAATGCCTCAAAAAGCACGCTTATGCACACCCACTGTCTGTATTTCCTATGTGGATATGTGGATATACTGTATATATAGCACTATAGGCCATTTCCAACATAAACAATTTCAATCTACTGTCTGTGTTCAGTTGTGTTCATTGGCGGCAGTGGGATGTACAAGAGGAACCCTCCTCAGGGAAACGTTCTGCTGGAAGTCTGTAATTGCATTGGGGTGAGTCATCTCCCAGTTCCATCAATGCAGGACAAAACACTTCACTCACATCTTCTGAAGTGTAAACAAATAATATTCAACAAATGAGCTTGATGAGCTGAAGAGTTCTTCTTCATGTGTTTGTAGTTTGCCATCAAAAATCGCTGGAGGAGCTCAAAATATGACCCAAAGAGGAAGCACTGGTTGGACTGGGCTGAGGACAAGTACTCTGTAAGTTTCCATCCGCCTGACATGACATCTGTATAGAATTATGTTAAATAAATCAAAATAAATGTAATTTGTTGAATATTTGTGTTCTAACAGAAGCGACTGATTCAGGAGATAAAGATGGTGTTGAGGGTCCTGGTGCTGTACATCCCTCTCCCCATGTTCTGGGCTTTGTTTGATCAACAGGCAAGACATACATTTTTGCTGGTGCTGTTTGATTGGTCTGTGAGCAGCATAATACAAAAATAACTAATAAATGCGATGAAACAAAGATGAGAGCATCAGTCAGATAGTTCTTTTCGTTGATAAACTATGTGAATTATCATTATTATTTATGTATTAATGGTGTCGTTTTCGGTCAGATGTCAGTGCAATTTAATTAGTTGAACAATGATTAAATGTGAGTCTAATCTTTCTTTATTTTTGTAGGGCTCCCGCTGGACTCTCCAAGCCACAAGGATGAACATGGCCTTTGTAAGACCTTTTTTAGTTTTTACAGCAAAACCCTTGATAACGAGTTATATTACATTTTGAGACGTATCTGATAAAGCATGATTAGATTTTGTTTTAAGGGCGTTGTCAAAGGTTTATCTTACAAATCATGAATTATAGGTCTATAAAATGTATGAATCATCTACTCATTTTTATTGTAGTTTTTCAAAATCACTTTATGAAGTTTGAGTTCTTTATGAAGGTAAAAATTAAGTGAATTTAAGTGTTTTTTTTTTATTACAGGGAACTGCCTTCAGCATTAAACCTGACCAAATGCAGGTAAGCTTCATTCACCCAGAACAACTCATTTAGTCATCAAATTGACTCTGAAGCAGGTCAAAAGTTGCATAGTTCTTTAAACGGTCAAAAATTTATACTGACTTTTTCAATATTAATCTGTTTTTGGTAACTGACCAAGACCTTGTCGATATAACCCAGATGTAGCAGCACGTTTTTAGTAACCCTGAGCATATAAACCGTATTTTGCATTTGTGGTTACATAAATTAGGTTGAATCTGTCATCCCATCAGTGCAGTTGTCCACATTGAAGCCTAACCTTAATGACTTTATGGTTTCTCTGGACTTCAGCCTCATTTGACAGAGTTTATTTCTATATTTCTCTAGATGCTGAACGCTCTGATGATCCTCCTCTTCGTGCCCATATTTGACCTCATCGTTTATCCACTGGTTCAATGCTGCAAGATTAATGTCACGTAAGTTGGAATCTCTAGGTTTTATTGGACCTGAATGGCCTCTTAAACTGGAAATGAGTCAGGTGGCCTCCTCTTTATGGTTTATTTCATAATAGTGTATCATGCAGACACAAACATGACACTGAATGGAAATTCTAGAACATATCATTTAATTTAGGAACATTCTGTATTCTGTAAGTAAAAATTAATTTTACTTTTGTGATTTATTAGCTCTAATGCTGCTATTCACACTTTAGTAGTTTTTACTTCTGGACAGATTCGATGGCCAGTGTTAGCTGTAGTTTAACTCTGTATATCAACATTTGTGTTTGTTTTTTTTAAACATTATATCAAATGTTATTGGCTTGATGTTTAGGCCTCTCAGAAAAATGGCGACGGGGATGATCTTTGCAGCTCTGGCATTTGGAGCAGCAACACTGGTAGAGATCAATGTTGTGGTATGTATCGATTAAAGACAATATACACTACTAAAAAAAATAAACACTAAACTAACACGTCCTAGATCTAAATGCATACACATTGTCTTATTAAATACTTTGTTCTTTACATAGTTCAATGTGCTGACAACAAAATCACACAAAAATTATCAATGGAAATCAAATGTATTAACCCATGGAGGTCACACTCAAAATGAAAGTGGAAGAACACACTACAGGCTGATCCAACATTGATGTAATGTCCTTCAAACAAGTCAAAATTAGTCTCAGTAGTGTGTGTGGCCTCCACGTGTCTGTATGACCTCCCTACAACGCCTGGGCATGCTCCTGATGAGGTGGAGGATGGTCTCCTGAGGGATCTCCTCCCTGACCTGGACTAAAGCATCTGGCAACTCCGGGACAGTCTGTGGTGCAACGTGGCGTTGGTGGATGGAGCGAGACATGATGCCCCAGATGTGCTCAATTGGATTCAGGTCTGGAGAACGGACGGGCCAGTCCATAGCATCAATGCCTTCGTCTTGCAGAAACTGCTGACACACTCCAGCCACATGAGGTCTAGCATTGTCTTGCATTAGGAGGAACCCAGGGCCAACCACACCAGCATATGGTCTCACAAGGGGTCTGAGGATCTCATCTCGGTACCTTATGGCAGTCAGGCTACCTCTGGCGAGCATATGGAGGGCTGTGCGGCCCACAAATAAATGTGTCTTGGTGTTCTGTCAAATGCCAAACGTCCTGCACGGTGTTGGGCTGTAAGCACAACCCCCACCTGTGGACATCGGGCCCTCATACCACCCTCAGTCGGTTTCTGACCGTTTGAGCAGACACGTGCACATTTGTGGCCTGCTGGAGGTCATTTTGCAGGGCTCTGGTAGTGCTCCTCCTGTTCCTCCTTGCACAAAGGTCTGCCTTTGTAGCAACCCTGCTGGGTTGTTGCCCTCCTAGAACCTCCTCCACGTCTCCTGATGTACTGGCCTGTCTCCTGATGTACTGGCCTGTCTCCTGATGTACTGGCCTGTCTCCTGATGTACTGGCCTGTCTCCTGATGTACTGGCCTGTCTCCTGATGT
>JAVQKC010181333.1:0-13632 GCA_036025475.1 Philypnodon macrostomus
AAAATGCGCCACACCTGTGCCAAAAAGGCTTGGTCTTTTAACTATACAGGCCACTCCCATGACGCCCACAATACCTTTTAGGGAGTAACACTGACACCCCTTATTTGGCTCCACCAGTGACACTTACAGATGGTAATAATATCCAAGGCCCTAAAACTAATAAGGTCTTCCCTCCCACAGTTTGAGCATGTCTGAAGCGGTAATTACCTGTTCTGGTGGTGACTCGAGATCATAACCACTGTGGGTTTAACACACACCTGCGTAATAAAACTGCCTGGCTTGAGACAGCAAGTCCGGACTTGGTGAAGCGCAGCAGCCAAGACACAGCTAAAATGCAAATGATTTATGAACATGTAAATATGGTAAGACTTATACACGTGTTGCATTGAGTCTACGATAAAGACTCACAGAATCAAACAATGTGGCATTTGCGCACGAAAAACACTAAAACGTCAAATCACAGTGCGCATTCCTGTACATGCCCTCAAATAACTAACATCCTCTTCACCTTGTATGGTAAAATAAGTTACCTGTGTGCATCTCCACGCTCTTTCTTCACCTTAAAGACGAATTCAAACCTTCAGCGAACTTTACGTACGATAAAAGTGTCCGTTTTAGCACCGCCGGCCTGTCATGACGCGCGGACAACAGAACTACAGTAAAATGCTCCCTCCAAGCTCCCCCCACAACAGCCCACCTGACTTCACCTGTGACTCCGCCCACAACAGCCCACTCTGAACTAAGTGACTTCAACTAGTGGTTCTCAAACTGTGGTACAGGGACTGATGGTTTTAATCTGGTTAGGGAATTGAACTGGTCTGATGTGTTGACCACTGGTTACCTGGTCAAGGTTTAGACCAGTTGTAAAATAACTAAAAAGTGAACTTAGTGAAGTATAATGAAACAAATAAATAATATAAATGAAAGTGTAATTAACTACAATGTAACAGAATATAAACGCAATTAACGTGAATGTTATCAAAACGTGCTGAATGTGTCAAAGAAAAAAAGCCTGGAGGTGTGAATTCTGGTAAAACTGCGCCCTCTGTCGGACACGTGTTAACATGACTCAGGCCGGAAGCGGATGTGAGGTTTGTTTTAACGGCTCCGTCGCCTTTGGTAAGAAACATCTGCGCGCTTTACTCTTTTGTTAACCTTTTATAAGTCTGTACATGTATTAATTATTATATTAATACGAGGGTAGACAGTTTATTTACCACATTTTAACGCTAACTGGACCATCGTGGCGTAGGAGGCCTTTGATTATCGTTAGCTGAAGTGTTAGCATGTTAGGCTAACCCGAGCTAAACTGTAAATGGCGTTCTCGATGTGTCCAGTCTCACCCGTGTTAGCTCTACCTGTTAGCCAAAAGAAATTTACTTTTGTTTAGCACATTTTTTTATAATTGGTATGTTTTTGATCAGACAACGGTATCATCTACAAACACAAGTCAGCACCCAGGCCCGCTAATCATTTAGCCGGGTTACCGCCTACGGTTCTTTTTTAAGACATTTGGCTGTTCTTTGACTGGTATATAATTAGACATATATTTGCGGAGATAGAATTAGTCATATAAATATGATTCTTATGCTTTGTGATTATTATCTTTCCAGATGTCTGGTTGAAACAGAGATGAGTGAACACATCAAGCTTTTTGTGGGGAACCTTCCTTTAGACGCGACTGAAGACGAGCTCAACAAGCTCTTTGGACCTTATGGCGAAATTAACACCTGCTCACTGCTCAGACAGTATGCGTTTGTGACTCTGAAGGGAGAGGGAGCAGCGGACAGGTATGATAATATGTGATTATTAGAGGAAGAGCTTAACATATGCTGCATAATTACACACAGATGACGGTATGTGCGGTTCATTTTCACAGGGCCATAAGGCATCTTGATGGCAAAGAGTACCGAGGCAGGCCCCTGGTGGTGGAGGAGTCCCGGGCTCGGCCTCCCAACTCCATCAAAGTGTTTGTGGGAAACCTTAGTGCAACGTGTTCATCTGATGACTTACATACACTGTTCTCCTCATATGGACGAGTGTTAGACTGTGATAAAGTCAAAGGTCAGTCTTAAACAGTTATTATTAACAAAGTAGTGCAACTATCTCATAAGGATTGGTATAACTGTTGTCTGCTTCCTACAGCACGGTTATGTTCAAATGTTGGTTATGCATTTGTGCATATGGAGAGGAAGGAAGAGGCTCAGGCAGCGATCGATGCTCTGAACGGGAGCATCTATAAAGGTCGTCAGCTCGCTGTGGAGCTGTCCAAGGCTCAGCCTCTAGTCAATCAGCTCGCAGCAGTCGATGGCTCAGGTTTGTTCTCATTTAAAATTGTGGCAGTATAACTTCATAAATGTCAGTGTCACTTAAAAGAGCATAAAAACAATCTTTGATTTATTATTGTGGCCATCCTGCAGGAGGCCGAGAGGGTCTTCTTCCCAGGCCCGCTCTGGAGCATCACCAGAGTCAGGCCGCTGTACTCGCTGCAGCTGCTGCCGCCGCCGCTGGGCTCCCCATACAGGTAGGCCTTGCTCTTTTTTAAAAGTACTTAAAATTCTAATGCAACACATGTTTAACCTAACTATCTAAATACAGGTGCAGCAAAGTGTCCATAACTCATTCTACAACACCACCCCCCTGGACCCCACCTACACTGCTCTCAGAGGCATCACCAGTTCAAAAGGAGCAGATGGAGTCATATATGGGGCTCTTGCCAGTCAGGTCTATGGATCAGTCGCTGACCAGGTCTACAGTGAAATGTCCAATCACAATTCAGCTCCACGCCCTAGGGTTAAAGAAGTCGAGACTCCACCATCTCCTGATCCGACAACACTGTTCGAAGCAGCCAGAGCCAAGTTTTTTCAAGATGGACAGAAGGTTGGTGACTTGTCTATTCTCTTTTCTCCTTTATTTTGTCTTTTATTATAATTACTGGTGTTTTATGATGAAGGTACTGGCGGAGCAGCAGGCGGGCAGAAAGGCGGCCGCAGAGACCGAGCGTGACCGTAGTCCGATCCGAGGGAATCGAGCTCCTCTTCTCCCGGACCCTGTCCCAGGATCGTTCGCTCAGAACCGACCCAAACGCAGAGCGCTGCTGCCAACACCGCCAGGAGCCCCAGAGGAGCCTGCCACCACCACTGCTCCAGCGCCGGAAGGAGCCGACCCTGTCACCAGGCAAGTCTTGTTCAGGGGCACATTGAGCTAATGTACTGTTTTTATTAAGTGTAGGATATAGTGTTTATCAAGATAAAACACTAGTCATTTAATGACTCAACTTCTCTTAATGCTTTATGGAAGGTAATATTATCTTGTGGCCAGTTGTAATAATTTGTAAATTACTTTGTCCAGGTCATACTCGGAGTACTGTCAGCAGATGCAGCAGTACCAACAGTACCAGCAGTACCAGCAGCAGTACCAGTACCTTCAATACGCGTACACAAACCCTCCTCCTCCACCTCCTCCTCCCGCCTCCACCACGGCCCAGGCCTCCACCGCGGCTCAAGCCCCCCCTGGAACCTACACAGCCCCGCAGACCTACCCCACAGCCTATCCTCCCCCGGGGATGTATAATGCTTCTGGGGCCTACAGCAGCTCTGCGGGCCAGTACGACGCCTCGTCGGCGGCTGCCTACGACCCGACTGGAGCCTACGGAGCTTATGACGCGTCTGGAGCATACTCCTCCACACCGTATGAGCAAACACCCGCACACGGTCAACCCACAGCCCAGCGCCAACAGTACCCCTACCACACTCCAGAGCCCCCTTACCGATAGTCCTACACCCACCACACTGCAGACCAGAGCGTGTGTTTGTGTGAATGTGTGACAGTGACGGGTAGATCTAACTGGCAAACAGGCGTTTCTTTGGTGAATTGGAAAGTGATTGGACAAGACTGGTTTAAAGCTTAGTCCACATTAATGCATATATTTTTGATCAAATGTTTCCACAGGTTTTTCTGATGCAGAAAATGGATTTCTGGGGCTAAAAGGTTATAGTTAATTTCAAAATGGTTGATTCACTCTCAAACTGAGTATTACTTTTAAAAAATGTAGGCATAGCCCCAGTCCACAGACGTAGATATATTTGGTTGGGACACAAAGAGTTGTTGTAAAGGCATGTTGTTGATCTATTTTCAAGACGGTGACAAACATATTTTTAGTAAGAATGGTTGATTATTTCAGACCTAAAGCTAGAGGGCAGTGTTGGCTATTTTGCAGAGAGTCCTGGGCTGAACATTGTACATTTAAACTGTAAATATTTAGTTGATATTTTGTGTTAATCGCAGAACATTTATAGGTAAACAAAACAAAAAACAAGTACATTTTCATTTTAGACAGATTTTGAATTTTGTTTCATAATTCATTATTATTTTTTCCCAAAGTAATTGTATTATAGTAAAAAAAATGTCAAATTAAATGTTTTTTATTAAGTTCAGTCATTCTTTTGAATTTATGTTGTGAAATAGCAGGTGTTATAATAACAGGTGTTATAAAAACAGGTGTTATAAAAACAGGTGTTATAATAACAGGTGTTATAATAGCAGGTGTTATAATAGCAGGTGTTATAATAGCAAGTGTTATAAAAACAGGCGTTATAATAGCAGGTGTTATAATAACAGGTGTTATAATAGCAGGCGTTATAATAACAGTTGTTATAATAGCAAGTGTTAAAAGGGAAATTGAGGTTAGTTTTCATACAAAGGTACTTGTATAACTCTAATTTTAAGCTGTAAATGAAGCCAATGAGCATTAGTTTAAACTCTGAAGACTGTTATTGTAAGATTATAATTGGGCTGGTTGAGTGGTTATCTGTGGTCAGCCAGTGAGAGCTTGTGGTCCCTTTATCTTTAGACTTAAACATTTCAGAGGCAGCCATATTATGAATGTAAGGATTTTTTAACTTAAGCAGCAGCAGTCTGTGGGTCTTCTCAATACTGTGGTCTGACTGATGCGTCAAGCTTTGCGTTGTGAGTGATTGTGAAGTGCTAGTGTTCCTACAGATCAATATATGCCATTTATATGAACGGCCGCAGTACTTTTCTTTGACATTGAACTAAAACACATTTTTGTACGCGTCACACTCTTACGCTACTCCCTGTGTTCTTGGGTTTACTACAGATCACATGTGCAGCAGTCCTACATGTGCGAGCTAAGCTAAGGCCGGTTGCAGTTGGTGTAAGTCACACACAGCCTCCACACTGCTCCATGTGAACTGTTAGATGCATGCCTTGTTGTTGCTGCTGCTCCAGCCACCTTCTTCCTCTTGCTGATTATTGCAGCTAGAGTTGGGAGGGAGCCAAACCCTGCCCCGGACGCACCTGTAGCACCTGTAGCGTGGGATGGGACAAACAGCAGCCTTAGGCCTGAAACTGCTATGGACGCTGGGGTGACCCCTCGCCAAGGTAACCACTCAGCGCACTCACTGCCCCTCCCAGACACACACACACACAACGTCTATAGGATGTTTTCTTCCAGGATCTGGCATTTTTCCTGTTTTTTTGGAAGATCACGTTTTCATCATTTTTCATACATTCCTGCTCCAGAAACGACAATTCTTTGAGGACTCGTAAGCCTTTCTCTTATAGTCTAGGTCTAAATGTCATCCAATCTGAGCCGGAGGTCTAAATAAGATGGGTTCAATTTTTATATACAAGCCCGAGGGCCTTTTTGGGGTTAAGTGCCTTGCTTAAGAGCACATGGGTAGGCCCTCTATTTCAGTTAAATAACCCTGGCTCAGAATCTGTTGCTGGTTCAACGCTCTTCTCACCCCAAAACAGCAATGCCACCTTCAACGACTTGTATGAATGACGACAAACATGAATATCTTTTTGTTTTAGACATTTTGGTCTCTGTTCTTTCAAATGTTTATCAATAAAGGAATTCAATCAAACCACTTTCCTTCGTATTATGTTTTTACTCCAAATAAATGACAGGTAGGCAACAGATGACGGTTTTTATTTAGCTTTGTTGAAAAAACATCTACGCTTCTCAAATAAAAAACAGTAATTTTATAACAATGCAAATGCATGTCACCAAGAGATACATAAAAAGGAAATGAGAAGCAATTGACGCCTTTTGAAAGCTCACTCCCTGCTAAGACTTTTATATTTGACACTTCTGAGACCTCAACAATAAATTATTATCACAGATGACGGACGCGGTTCACACAATGCTAAACGTTGAGTTCAGTGAGGTAATGTATTTAGGGACACGCAGAAACGGTGGACTGCGAAATCAAAATGGACATTAAGAAGGTCAACAGGACAAATGACAAACACGGTATGACATCTAGGTCTGGTTTCCAGCAGCTGTCCTACGTAGATAATGTCAATCCATTCAAAGGCTTACTCTTCTCCTTTTGTTTCACATATCTGCAAGAATAATACCGGAATGTTCTTTGTGACACTGTCCAAAGACATGCATGTACTGTATTGGTAAACTGGTGAATCTTAATAGCCCCTAATGAATAAACGTTTGAGTGAGTAGCTGTTCATCAATGTCACATTTATGTCTACATAAATCAAGTTTAACATCATGCTTAATGTTGTGTTGTCCCCCTTTTGCAGCCTGCATTCTGAGCCGGTTCACCAACTGTTCTTTTCTTGGGCACTTTTGCAGATACTGACCACAGCAGACCGGAAAAAACCCACAAAAGCTGCAGTTTTGGAGATTCTTAGACCCCGTTGTCTGTCACATCACATATTTGCTCTTATTAAACCACCTTTCTTTTTCTGTCGTCGAACACTTTGAGGACAAAATGGTTTCTTCCTAACACACTATACCCCACCCACTAACAGGTGCCATTGCAAATAGATAATCTGTGTTATTCACTTCACCTGTCAGTGGTCATAATGTTACGCCTTATGTCATATCTTAACTCTGCAGTTCAGGTGTCCACGTTGAACCCCATCTAAAGCTCATAGTTGCACCGACCGCACTGTAAAAGCAGAGGATGGAGGATGCATGAATTAACTAGAATTAAGAAGGTAGTGGTGTAACAATTAGACTTCCATATTATGAATTGAAGACCAGTTGACTTCACTTGTTTTGCTGGAGGGACCCGTATTTGAGGAAACCAGCCTAAAAACAGACGGTGATAGACGACCAGTTGACGACACACACTGACGAGACTTTGTCAAACACTGTTTAAGTTTACACCACCAAACATATATTACAGTACTTCGAACCCTTCATCACAACCTCCCATTTTACTGCTGGCATAGTACAGTGGTTCTCAAACTGCGGTGCAGGTACCACTGGTGGTACTTGGGCTATTTCTAGTTTTACTTTGGGGTCTCTTCCAGTTTAAGATTCTGCCTTATTCTTGGTAAATTCAAGAATTAGATGCCGTTTAGACCTGTTTGAATTGACTTGGTTTTGACCTTGTTGAGACTGGGTTTCGACCAGGTTTAGTCCCAGTTCAGATCCAATACAGTCCTTGTTAAATTGTGGTTCAGACCTGGTTTAGTCCTGCTTTAGACCTCCCCATTTTACTCTTGGAAAATTTGAAATATTTCTGGAAGTGGTACTTGGTGTGGAAAGTTTGAGAACCACTGGCATAGTATGAAAAAAGAAAGCAAGCATTCAAACACATAATTGAAAATAGCAACGCTTTTTAATTAATAAAGAGCAATTTTACAAGACTGCAAATGTCTAGCTAGCCTAAGGTGATGACAGGCATTGACATCCATGGTTGAGGTTTTACAAAGATTCAGAGATGGTAACTGGGTTTGAAGTTTCGGACATTTTGTTTTCCTTCTGCATGCCTTCAAACACTTACAGACCCTTATCTTGTAAAACAGTTTGATTATATGAATGTCAATGGACGTTCATGTCGAAGAGGTAAGTATTACAAAAAACAAAAATCAAATCTCATTTCCCCAAACACACCGGTAAGTGATAGTTTCACACAATGGTCATGCTTTTTTACCGGTTAACACACACAAGCCGTACATAATCATAAAAAGACAACATTTAATCATGCAAAAAAGGGACTTGTCTCTTTCAAAAAGCAAATTTAAAAATCAAGTTCAGATATCATCCATCCAATAGCGACCTTGAATTAGAAGAAGCTGCGCGTTGATGATGACTTTGGTGCAAAAAAATGTTCCTGTTTTTGAAGAAGGATAGACCCTGCCCTGTCCACCTCCTTGATGAAGACACTCTTGGTATATAGACCAGTTGTGATAGTTTAACCCCCCCCAAAACCCCCAAATATACAACATTTTCCTCCTCAATAATGGACACATACATCACAAACATTGACTTTCCCCAAAAACCCACCCCTCCCTTTCCCTGGATGATGACACGTTTTAAAATTACAACCATTCAAACTCACAGAAAACAGCAAGAAATTGTCCCACGTACAGGTATCATCCAAATCGGGGATTGATCAATTTACATTTAGAGAGAGCAACGTCTAAAACACATGAACGGCATCACCTATATACAAATAGGACACAGTAACAGTCAAAAAAGGTTGGCCTGGGACATATGGTGTTTGAGCTGCGCTGAATGAATGGTGAGCTTAAAAGTTGAAGACGTAGACGAAATTCCTGGACAGAAGAGGAGAGTTAGGTTTTCAACTTCAGACATATCTGCTGGCCTTTTGGTGACTTTGACGTTCACGCAAATCTCTTGCTGGTAGTCTTGGGATAGTAGGAGTACGCTTGCATTACCTTTTAGAAGGTAGTCCCGACTTGAGTTAGAGTATGCTATCCTTGCATTGGCAGTCCCAAAATGTCACTTCTTGCATGATTGTTGACATCTCCAGCTTTGCTGAGATGACCCTTAGATGCACATTGCAGTTTTTCCCCAAGGTGTTTTACTGCACTATATACTGACTTCAGAAAAATCCTACTGTCACTTTGAATCAGCTTGTATGGTTTTGTCCATCTCCAGCTTTGCAGAGATACACCTCATACATTAATATTCCAATTACTTAAAGGGCATTGTACAGTATTTGACTGGTTGAGTTCATTCAGCCATCTTGAATGAACTTGAGCTGGAATATGCATACATTGCCTGTTCAAGGACTCCCAATAGATTTTGTCTTGAGCCATCTCCAGCTTTGCAGAGATACTCTGATGAAGATTCACGTTACCAAATCAATTTCCATTTAATGGCATTGTATATAGTATTGTCCGTATGTAGTATTTTGATTAGTTGAAACATACTAGAACCACAATGAATGAACGTGAACTGGAGTATGCAGTCCAAAATCACCTCAACATACCATCTCTAGCTTTGCAGAGATTAACCCCATTTTCACATTGTAATTCCTGGTCTTATTTCTTGTGTAGCGTGTTTGACTTTGAATAGATGAGATTTTCTACAGCCATCTTGAATAAACGTTAGCTGGAGTAGGCTTGCATTGTCATTGTCTCAAAAGATCACATCTTGCTTGAATTTTGATATCTTAAGCTATGCAGATACCTCAAGATTTGTATTTCCTTCATCAGTTCAAAATTTCAGTCCATTGGATTGGCACATCTAGGCGTCTCCAGCTTTGCAGAGTTGAACCCTAGATTCACATTGTGATTTCTGTTCTGACGAAGGGTGTTTTATTTAGAATTGATCAAAAAGATCCTTCGGCCACTTTAAATGAACTTGGCCCGGAGTATTCTTGCATTGCCAGTTCAAATGTCCCAAAGTCTCACCTTTTGCACAAATTTCGCAATTTCTAGGACATTTTTGGTGTTTGGCTAGAGGAGAGATCCTAGAACCACTTTGAATGGATTTGAGTTGGAGTATGCTTGCATTGCCAGTTCAAAATGTCACATCTTGCATGATTTTCATATTGCAATTTCAAATTTTTATGTATTTTATGCTTTTTTGCATTTCGTAATGATCTTAGGGCCACCTTGAACGGGCTTGTCAATTGACTTGACAAACATGGCCCCAAGCACTTCACGGTTACCAGCCTCATGTCACATAACAACATGACCCTGTTTATGTCAATGGGGAAGGCAAGTACACACAAACACATTAAGTACATGACAAGATCAATATAAAACAACTGCATTCCCCGAACGTCAACAATTATTGCCCCTTTCGACTGTACATCCCAGCAATGATTTTTAAATAGTTTTGTGCAGCAGAGCATTGTCCTCCTCTTTGAAGGTTTGTGCTATATATAATGCTGTCTCTCTGTCTTGACTTCCTCTATTTCAGTCTTTCCTTTCTGTGGGTCAAATATGTCCTTGGATTTGCCAGGAGGAGAAAAGATATCCTACTACATACACTAACCTTTAAGGTCCCATTAAGGTCCCATCTGACTGACTTAATCTGCATCGGCCATTTTTTTAGCATTTCTGACACCTCCAATTGACCTTCCAATCTATAAATGCTAAGAGCAAATCCCTATTCTCTCCGCAGTGTCCCTACTTAGTTCCTTCGTGATAAAGACAGCAACGCCATGTTTTTCTGGCATTTAAAGGGGAGTCAATTTTCGAACAATGCTCAAAAAATAAGACAGGAAGGACATCATATTTTTAGGGTGTTTTCTGATTGAGAAAAACTGAGATTTTGCCTGGTTGCTTACAGTATACATGAAGTCCTTGCGCTGTCTGGCTCTCAGTGCATTTTTGACTTTTGGGTTTACAAAAACAGAACATAATTGGCTAGAAAACAAAAGTACAAATATAAAAGAAATGGCATCAAAAAGGTCAAGACAATTTGCATGATATTGCACAGCTGTAAAAGAAGAAACTAAAAACTAGAGATGCCCCAAAGCTAATTTTCTCTTTCCATTACCATTCTGATCCCTGGATGTGTGTATAAAAGCTAAATATTTGTACAACTCATCAGGCAAAACATTATGACCAATATACAGTCTCATACGTAACAAATGTAATTCACTGTGTATTCTGATACCATTAGCATCTTTAGCAGTTTTAGCTACAGACACTTTTGATTTTCCATCGTCAAACACATCAACTTTGGGGACAAAAACGGTTCCCTTGCTGCCTAATAAACACCACCCACTAGAAGGAGCCACAACGAAGGAGCGCTGTGTGTTATTCACTTCACCAGTCAGTGGTCATAATATTATGCCTGATTGGTGGCAAACGTTTTGACATACACTATATTTGGGCTTTGATGTTGGATCAGGGTACTTGCTGATACCAGATTTTCTTTTTTGGTATTGGCGTCATGAAAAGTAGTATCGGGACAACCCTATTGAAAACACAGTGTACAGCAGAGGTGTGGTATTTTTACATCCAAATGTTATGCCTGGGTCTGGCTCAGTGCTTTTCAATAGCAGTGCATTTTAGCATACACTAAGGGTACCTGACTACACTAACAGGTACCAAAAACAGAGACTGCTACTTCATACATTTATACACACTCATTCAAATATGCCCTCCGAGTTTAATATTTCAACTCACTGGCTACTTGATTATGCAAACTGTACCTAATAAAGTGGCTCCGGTGTTGTCTTCTACTGCTGTCTCCCACCTGCGTCATGTTTTATCATCTTGTGTGTGAGTTTAGAGATCTGCAGACCTTGTTCTGAACTAATGTTGCTGGCATGAACAAGACATTTTTTACGCCCACAGAACTGCCGCTCGCTGGATATTATATTTCACGCCATTCACTGAACATGTATGTGAACATCCCAGTTTCTTAAATTCTCGGTCAGTCCATCAGGTACGTCATGTCATATTCAAAGTAAATGACCTTTTTGATGCTGGGTTTGAACTTCAGCAGGTTTGTCTTGAACATGCGTGACGAAATCCGCTTTTTTTACACAATAGGCTGGTTACCCATTTGAGCTCACAATGAGGTAAAAATAGGTCTTCCTAATAAAGTGGCCAGTGAGTGTGTTTCGTTGGCAACGGCGAACTAACAGTTAATATAGAAAATGGGTCGCACACGTACAAACTCCTGACATCCAACTCACGATTGACAAACTACTTCAGTCGCAAACACGTCATCCGCTAAACCTTGGCAAAGTTTACACTGTTGAGTAAAGTGCCAGCAAATCCATCCGAGAAAGAGACGCCTTCTAGTTTGAATCATTTGAAGGAGAAAGCGGGGATAGTTAAAGGAGGATGCCTGTCTTGATGCTGATAATGTAGCATAATTTCTGGGTTGTCGATCAAAAATGGGACTCCTTTGATGAGTGGGAGTCGACGATGTAAAGCATCTTGTTGTATCCTGGGATATAATGGCCAAATGGAAAGAGGTGAAAGTGTATGGAGAACAATGCAACTTTTTCTTTGGAGTCTACGTGATGTCTAAAAGTGTTGCCGTGGGGTGAATGAAGCTTCTTTCACCTTCAGCCTTGCAAGAATAAGTGCTCTGACCTTGTGTTCCTGCCTCCGAAAGTCTCGGGTTAGGTCACATGTCTTGGGAGTACCACAAATTGGCTTTTGCTGAATGGTCACAGTTCAAAAGAGTCAAAGTACCATTTTGATAACATCTATACTCTTTGCATTCTTTCCGTGTGACAGTGCTTTACTGTTGGGGGAGCTCCGTGGAGGTAAAAATGGAACCAAAACGGCAAAAAATGGTGTTTAGCTTCTTATGTCCTGGGATATTCAATAGAAAAAAATACAATGTGAAAGTAAGTCCATGCTGATGGTGTAGCATCATTTCTGGGTTGTTGATAAAAATATATGGGTTGTCTATGAAATATAGGAATGGGTTTGATGTGTAGGTTACAGTAACTTCTTCAGTAGCCAGATCGATTGAGTGAAAATGGAGTAAGATTGATGCTCATGTGGATGAGTGGGGTCAATGTTAATGTAGCTTCTTGTCCTGGGAATTTTTAGTGAGAGATGCATGTTTGGACGAATGGGGTTTTCTTTTACTCTTCTTGCCTCTTGCTGCTCTTACATCTTTGCTGTCATGGTTACGATGTCATCCCTACATGAAGTGCATCTGAAAAGAGGAGAGAGAGAGTAATTTAGTTCAACAAAACAGCTCATCAAGTCTTCAGGCATCTATCGACGAGCACATTACCTGCCGCAGTGCCGGGAATAGAAAAAAAATAAATAAAAAAGCCATCAGAGATCTCACCAAATGTATCAATGTTTGTGATAATGGAGTGAAAATATAAAGGATGGTTTGTTCTCCTCAGTGTCTTGTATTCATTGGAGCAGATGGGTACGTACTGAGGACAGCTTTTCACACTCTCAAGCCCATTTTGAAATTATCTGGCAACCTCATTTATCCTGAATTTAAACTATAAAATGTGTGTAATAGAAGATGAGGGCTTTTAGTTTCTGAGGTAATTGTATGCTCTGTATAAGTGATTAAAATACAATAGTCACGTCTTGTTGTTTTTTAGTCTGATGGCAATTTAGCGAGTCAAAATAATAATTCTGAGTTTGGTGTGGCTATGGATGATGTGAGTCTGGAGTTTGCTTTTAGTGAATTTATTATTAATAAATAATCACCGATTAGATTTAAAACCCCTAAATTGGAGGGTCCCTGGGACGGACAAATGTGGCAGCCATACCACAGTAATGGCTTGGTATGGCTGGCACCAGCAAACACACCACCACAATCACAATAGCATTACCATAGGATAATAATTCATAATTCATCAGTGTCCGACCAGAGATAAGGTGGGTAATATAAATCTATACAATATGTGTGTGTGTTTATAAACAAAAATATAT
>JAVQKC010181336.1:0-25632 GCA_036025475.1 Philypnodon macrostomus
GAACCACACCTCCGCCTAACCCCCCCGCTCATCCCCCGCACACTTGGACGTACCCCTCTGTGTCTTCGGTCCTGCCCATTTTTGTGGAATTTTTGAAAAATTGTCTTGGGGCGGAGTTAGCCTCTTACAGGGGGGTTAGCTCCACTTTAAGTTAAATCTTTCACTTGTGAACAGTACTTATTGGAGCGGACGATTAAGTGCGTTCTGAGCATAGACCTTGTTAGGCTTCTACCTAATTGCCACTAGCCCGGTGAAACACTGTAGGGGTCAAAAGGGTGAAATATTTGCTTTTGAAGATCTCTGAGTTATGAACAGAGGATGTAAGCTGCTGACCTGTACAACCTGAGCCTTGTTAGTGTGGAAGTTCTGCTTAACCACCGAAAAATACATGGACTTTAAAGACAAGGCCTCATATTTGCAGACTCAAGAGGACTGTCTGGTATGTGTCAGTCAGTAACATGGTGTTAATTCCATTATGTTGAAGCTGTTATGAATGAGTTCCAGAGTTCAAGATGAAGCAGTCACATGCCGTTCTGGTACATTCTCTGAATATTCTCGTAAAATGGGATTATCTTAATTGGGTTAAAGGTCCTATATTGTGCTAATCAGCTATGTGTGTCACACGGCGCTCAAGGCGCTCCGTCAAAATGTTTTGGTACGACTTCGGTAAACTACAAAGCTCCGGGAGTCAGGAGCGACGCAGAGTAATACATACCGGTACTATGCTTCACCGTAATATTAGTAGTGTATTAATATTAGTGTTTATATATGACCCCAAAATGGACATATCATTTGTACGTGTTACAACTGAACAATGTTGAGAGTTATTGTGAATACACCATTAATGTTTGAACAATGTTGAGAGGTTTTGTGAATACACCATTAACGTTTGAACAATGTTGAGAGTTATTGTGAATACACCATTAACGTTTGAACAATGTTGAGAGTCATTGTGAATACACCATTAACGTTTGAACAATGTTGAGAGTCATTGTGAATACGCCATTAACGTCTGAACAATGTTGAGAGTTATTGTGAATACACCATTAACGTTAGAACAATGTTGAGTTGTTGTGAACACGTTTAATAAAGTTTGACTGACTGACTTGTCTGACTGTTTTGTTTCGCTTAATGCGCCTTATGGTCCGGTGCGCCTTATATATGAAAAAATTCTAAAATAGACCATTCATTGACAGTGCGCCTTATAATCCAGTGCGCCCTATAGTGCAGAAAATACGGTAGATATTAAAGTATTTTCTGTTCCTTCTACAGGGAACACAGCCTATCAAAACACGTACAAAATACTGGCGTGGGCCTGAATTTTCAACTCGATCAGCCCTAGTTGTAAATGTTGTGATTGTAGAAAATTAGAAGCTGCAACAAGCTAGCTACAGTTATCGGGTAGTTTCACAATAGTTTCAGTTTTGTAATGCATTAGTTGAGTTAGCGAACTACTATTAAAACAGTTATGTAGTGTAAGGAACATGGGTAAAAATAATATATTCAGTGAACTAAATAAAGCCAACTTCCTCATTTATGCAACACTCTAGAACTAAACTCAAGTTCCGCTGCCCCATCACGCACAATACATACCATAGATGGAACAAAGGGAGCGAGAATCCCTCCAAATCTGCATGACATTGAACACACTCCCAAACCGGCATTCCTGAAATACAAAAAAGAATGAAATTAGGTTAATATAAAACATCATGGATATAGTGATATACTGAGCATGGTTCTTTTACCTGATGACTGTGGGGTAAAGCTCAGCTGTGTAGACATAGGCGATGTTGAACGCTGCACTGACCATAAGTTTGCCCACAAGAGCCAAAGAGGTGACGCTTAACAATGTGCCTGTGAAAAATGAAACAAAACATTAAGAAATATGAGATATCTGACAAGGAAAGGTATTATTTGATTGTACAGTATGTGTACACTAATCCACCAAAGTTTAATAGTAATTGCTAGTTGGAATACAAGCTCAAGTAATGATGTACAGTGGTTTGCAGAGTTAGCATTAAGACTTCCTTTACCTTCCATTCATTGGCATCATTCTTAGATAAGACTTCCAGAGACCATAATGCATTATAGTCAACATTTCAGGTGTGTTGATTAAGTTTGGCCATGTTTTAGCTTGTTTTATTTTTGTCTGTAAAAGGAGAACGCAATTCTGAACAGCAAGTGTGCATTCAGCTCCCCAGCCTCACTCTCCCACATTTTCTACATGTTTTGAGCCTGAATCATCTCCAAAATGAACTCAAACTGCACATCCGTTACTGAAATGGGGTCAGGGAGGCCAAAATTTATAGGGACCACACCTATATGACACAATGCAGTATTTGACATCTATAATTTGGACAGACCAGACAACAACTTATGAGTTACTAACTGACCCCTATCTCCTTCAAACTCACCCGTGTTTTCTGGAATGAACATGGTGAGTAAACACGCAGAACCAGCAAGGGTTAGGAAACCAGCCATACTCTTCCTTCTGCCAGCCCTGTGGAAAAAATCATCTAAATCGATCTTCCAATATAGATATATAAGTAATACATCAGGCTTTTTGTTTGGTGGTGGATATAGATATAGATATATATAGAAAATGTGAGCTACCAGCTATTCTTCTATCCATATTTCACTACCCCGCCTCTGTAAATGTCAAAACCATCCCAATCAGGCCTCTCTGACTTTATCTCCAAAACATCTAACATGAGCTGTCCCTCTGGTTCATGGTGTTAAGGCAGTGGGTAACCTTACCAGTGTTTATTGATGAAGTAAATGCAAAGTGGGTACGCGGGCAGCTCCACCAGGCCGTACATGGATACGTTCACAAAACGGTTCCCGGACGTCTCCCCGGATCCCAGCATCAGGCCATAATACACCAGACTGCAGGCATACCTATGACAGCACTATACCTGTGAGCAGCACTGTCAGCAATTTCTGTTTGATTCATGTCAAAACATGTCATTTATAGTTTCATTACCTTAAACAGAAGCCAAAGTTGTTGTGTTTATGTTTGTGGTTCTGCATTCTGGTAATGAAACTATATTTAAATGTTTCTCCCTGGAAATAATGAAAGTGCATTGGTTGTTTACACATTTTATATAGGACAGCACCTCTTCAGCACAGATCAATCACCTAAATCAGTTTTCAGCGTCTTCACACACACGTCACACTGTTAAACGGATGAATTTATTAGTCTGCTCACTTACCAAATGTACACCGCACTAATTTCCTCACCTTGGTTCAGGTTCACCTCCCTGCAGCCGGCCTAAGCCTTTTAGTGGAAACCTTCCGGAGAGCCATGTAAATGAAGCCCATCAGCGGAGGATAAAGCTCAAAATACTTTCCTCTTTAACCTCGGATTGATCTGATTACTATGGACCTATGCCATCCAGAAACCACAGGCTTCAGCTTAGGCAACGCATCACTCACCTTCACCTCCGATTTTGAAATTGAACTGTGTTGAACAGCATATTCAAATAGAATCTAAATGTGGAAACATTCTATATTCAATATATTCAAAGGATTTTAATTGATGACAGCCTGTACTAAAAAACATGCTCATGAGAAACGTATTGAATTGGTTGTTGGTTTACACAGTTGGTCAACAGTGAGTCAATGATTACTGTGTCTATTGCAGAATTGGCATATTAGGATTAGCTTTAAAATACAGCTTGATGTCAAATTCTGTGCTTTTATTGGTGAGGTGGAGTTGGCACAGAGTGTAGCATCAACAAAGGAAAAGCAGATTTCAGAAACTGGTTTTGTTATGCTTCTAGAAATGTTTAGCCAATACGATTATGATTGTTGCTTCCAGTCTTGTACAGCAACAGTGCATGTTGCTTCCAGTCTTGTACAGCAACAGTGCATCTTATTTCTAGAGGCTAAATATTGTTCTACCTGGGATACAACCCATAACTGAGATATTTAAGAGCACAGAAAATTGTGAGAATTATTTGCTGACATTTAAAAAAATGTATGTGGGGAATAATTTTTCAAAACACTGACACTCACCAGATATACATCAGCACCAGTGTCCTGAAGCGCAGCACTGGATGTAAGATAAGCTGGAGGACTCCCACAGACTGTTGTGTGTTGTTATCGGGTTTGGCAGTTCCCACCCGCTTGAGCAGGAGGTTGTTGGCAGGGTTACCGTTTCTCAGAGCCATGTAACGTAATACCTACATTCAAAACAAACATACCACATCAAAGTGGAAATGACAGTAGAGACACTAAGAAACCTTTGAAATCTGTGAAAAATGTTAAATGCCACAGTGACATTACAGTGTA
This sequence comes from Philypnodon macrostomus, assembly GCA_036025475.1. Taxonomy (NCBI): domain Eukaryota; kingdom Metazoa; phylum Chordata; class Actinopteri; order Gobiiformes; family Eleotridae; genus Philypnodon; species Philypnodon macrostomus. The sequence continues at coordinate 4,294 of JAVQKC010181336.1, forward strand.
TCATCAAAGTAAGGTATTTATGTAGAACCAGGTGAAAGTCATTTATAAGTTCAGTGCCTTTTTGGAACATTCTGTAATGATGGGTTTGATGCTGTTACCGCAGACGGCCAACACTAATCACAATGTTAGAGCAATGTTAACTGGTTGAACTTTAGTTATTATATAGCCTACTATACAAGCATACTCACTATTGCTGGGTTGCAGGTTACCATTTTAATGGGAAATGGGGGGGGGGGGAGACTATCTCATGACCCAAGGCCAATTCACGTTCACTTTCTGGAGTCAAAATATTTAACCATTTAAAAATATTTGGGAGTAATCATATACAATTTTCAGTGATTTCATTAAAATTAAAAAATGATATGTGTCTGTTAAGTGCTAATTAAGTGATTTGAATATTAAAACACCATCATTCTGCCTGCAGTGTTCAAAATCCCCTCTAGTAACAGCTAAACATTTTACCTCCTCTGCCTCTTCTGTTCGGCCCTGGGAATAAAGCCAACGGGGCGACTCGGGCAGAGTACTGGAAAGAAGATCCACATAATAATAATAATTAGCTTATAACAAGCCTATTAATGTACAATAATTGATCTCAAGCTCCTTTCTGTTGCCGTCTCCCTCACCCAATATCACATCAACCCTCCCCCCTGTTTATATAAAACATGTGATGTCAGCACTTACACAGACAAGAGGAAGAAAAGCACACCGGAAGAGTTGGCAGCCATAGCTAGACTTCTCCAGGGCCTAATGAAGTAACCCAGAGCCCCAAATAAAGCAATACCCACTGCAAATGTCATACTGGCCAAGGTCCCTAAAAATAATACATAGAAAAGAAGTGGTTACCTGCACAATATGAGAAAACGTTTTGATACTGAATAATGAAGTTGAATATTCTGATCTACATTACATACAAAACTAAACAAGGACTAAATCAAGCCAGGCTAAATGAAGAAAACCGTGACTAAAGCTTGACTTAACTGTAAAAAAGTATTCATACCAGTCATGGCCCAGTAGGATTTGCCCACATACTCCTGGACAAGGACAAAACAGACCAGGCCAATGCCACCGTTCATGAGCCCGACGAGGAGACGTGAAGCAGCGAACACTTCATAGTTTGGAGCGAACGCAGTAATGTACCCGAACAGCACCTCAAAAAACAGACCTGTGGCAGATAAGCACATTATGTTATATACCGTTTAAATAATTACCTTATAACAAACTTGAACTAAAGGTAAGGCAGATATGTCATATCATTGGCAGCACTGCAGGATCCATGTCCAAACACTAATTAAAGTGATACTGGCTATGTCTTTAGATTTACTCTACCCAAGTTTGCCTGAATTACATGCAGCTCATATCATTCAATTGATTTCTAGTGCATTTTAAAATGTATTGTTTGTCTTTTGTCTGTTAGCCTTATAATCTCAGAGCCAGAGCAGAGCAATCCGTGTTAGTGTGTCTACTCAAGAGAAGACTACAACCAGAATGGCTGACTCATTTCCTGTTTTCACATCTGTCGTTATAAAACACAGCTAATAAGATACGTTGACTTTTGTCTTTCGACGTTTTATGAATAAAAATGAGATTATGTGGTTGGCAGTGCATGTCGTTTAAGTGCTAGCTACCATGAGGTTAGCAAGCAATTGTCTGTGGGGTACGATGGGGCTTTTTTTAAGTGATAGGAATTCAGGGCGTCGTAAGCGGGTTGAGGCGTTCAGCAAACTGTCATAATCTAGATTTAAACCCACAATATGTGCTGCAGCTCTACCAACTGAGCTAAATGAACACAATTGTAAAATAAGATCGTCCTCAATGTAATTACCTGTCAGATACACAGGCTTCCTCCCAACCTTGTCTGAAAGTGGCCCAAAGATAATATTTCCCAACAAAAGGCCCGCAAAGAACAGAGACCCGGCCAAGCTGACCTTATAGGCCTGCTGCTTGATGAGAAACCACTGAAAAACATGGGTAAACGGAGGAATCAGTGGTACTTGTGCTTAAACATGTGTTGACAGTAGGAGAGTCATAATCACACAGGCCTACTCACCTCAGTCACTATGCTATCTACATCCTCGGTAAAAATAACTTGTGGGGCAATCTCCTGATGGCTGAGAGACACTCCATCCTGCTCCTTGATCTGGTACGCGGACGTTGTCCCAACAAGAACAATAAGCATAGACTGCCATGCCATATACAACTGAAATGAAGACATGATTGTGTGTGAGCGAACATTAAACCTGTATATTTGATTTACTAAAGTATAATGAAGATGATTAGTTTATTCCCTCTAGTAGGTAGTTATCTGTGTTAACCCAGTGTGGACAGGCAGTCAGGTGGAATGAGTACTGGTGTAAACACAGCACACTACAACCACAGAGGTTAGCACTCCCTGTGAGCAAGCTGCTTTTCTCAGTCAAATTAAACTTTTATTATGCAAATAATAAGCATTAAGTCAGGTGTGGCTTGAAAGCTGTGTAGAACAGGGAAGACAAATGTAAGAACTGATGAAATTTAAAAATGAGGACTTCCATATCAAGGTTGTATGTGTATTTAGGGCTGTAAAGTTAATTTAATTTGAATTTAATTTAATTGATTGAAGCTCGTTACACACTATTGCCGCGGGTCGCTATGACCACACTAGTGTAGTGTATTTTATCAGTTACTCTAATATTTTTCATTTTTTCATATTTTTTTTATTTTATTTTTTAAAAGATTTGTGTAAAACAATATGACTATAGACCCTTAACAGTTTGTAAACAGAAAGTTCTAAATTCGGGAATGGAAGCAACTGGAAGCAAGACCATAATACATTTTCAATGGAGAAATTAGCATTAGGTACAAAACATTGCAAATTAAGATGGTTTTGAAAAAAAAACATCCACTCTCTACATGTAGGTGATGTCAGAGCCTGGTTAGGGAACATTAGTGAATGTACCTCACATTGTATGTTTATTTAACGTACACATGAGTAACAGTCAGACTTTTGTCTGGAGGTAAAACCCTTGATTTTCAGGTTTTACTTGAAATGTTGATGACCACCAAAGTTCACAATTCCTCTGAATTATTCTCTCCCTCAACACAAATCCTATTTTTTGTAAAGTTTACTCACTTTTGTTTTTTAGTCGTCTGAGGTGTATAAAGGGTCTATATTATAACAGATTAGTTAATTAATGTGTCTGGGTTAGTAAGAGGGTTAGTTACACTAGATTACAGGTCACTATTCTAGACACATATGATACAAATATCTGAATATATCAATTGCAAACACATAAACTAACCAATAAAAGTTGTACTGCTCACGAGTGTTTTGGAGAAATACAAGATGTTTTAAATACCACGTGGACGTATACTACTACTAACCTATTAGTTAAATAGTTGACATTTATAATAACTTGCATTGACATTTACATATACAAGTATACAGCGATGACTTGAACAAATATGATATGAATATTCACTTATCACGTGGTTACTTAACGTCTCCTTGGATACACGATACAGAACACTTTAGCATTTAGGTAAATATAAAGGTTTACATTGTATCTGTCACTTCAACGTTTGACTCATTTTGTTGTATGTAAGGTGTAGTAATACAGGAAATATGGTTCACTGCTGTTAGCTAGAAGTGAGCAGCGCGACGTAGCATAGCGCTCAACTGAAGTTAGCTCGGAGACAGCTAGCTTCGTGCACAGAACCATATGTCAGCTACTAACCTGAGACAAAACAAGGACAACTACGGCTTGCTTCTGATAGGGGCCGAACTCGCCGATAATTTGCAACGCCTCCTCTAAATCCATCCCAGGCAGGGCAGCCGAGGCGCTCTACGGTTAGCATCACCAGATAGCACGGAGCCGTTAGGATGCACTTCCGCCTCCTTCACATTCAACAGTCTTTGTGAGGAATAAAAATCACACGGACTGCTCCGCTTTGTCACGTTTATTTATTTAAAAGGCACTTAAAACACCCAGTCACACACTTTAAATAATTAAAAAGTCTATTTTAATAGCCAAGACAACTCGATATATTATCTAAGTGCAAGATACCAGCAATAAAAAATACAGGCGCAAAAAATGAGAATATGGGATTCGAACAGACACTGACAGACACACAGAGAACTTGCCAGGCTTGTCATGTATGTAAATTGCTTAAGACATGCTTTTTTTTGCTTACATTTCCTTGTTTATTCAAATAACACATGGGTGGGGAGTCAGAAAATGTCATAGAAAATGTCTGCATGCCTTTTTTGTGACCCATATTCACACGCTGCTTGTTACAATAGTCCAATCTGAGCCTCAAACGTACATCTGTGATCTCATGTACAGTCCAGGGCCTAGAATTTTTTGGTTAACGTTAAAATACTTAAGCATACAATTTTAAATTAGTAATAATACAAGCCACTAACCACCAGCTTTTACATTCATGCAGCCATCACACATATTCATCAGTGTTGTGGATTGTATTGCTGAATTGACTTCTGATTGTATATTGTATATTGAAATGCAGCCCACAGTAAGCATTTTTATCCAGTTCATGACGTTTCAGACATCCTACTTTACAAACAATAAATTGCCAAGGTGGGTAGATATTATATTTTTGAATGAGATTATTATTATATTAGAGACCATTCAGCAACATCACTGAGAGGTATTCAACGGTTTACATGCGTTTAGTTAACTATTTAAGTTAAGGCTATTGTTCATACCTGCTCTAATATAATCAATAATCACTTTTATAAATAAACACAAATTATATATCCTTAGTTGTTTGCAGATTTTGGGTGCCCACCTCTGCACACGTTATAACATGTGGTAAGCCATTAACTAAAACATGGCACTAAATCCTTATAACAAACGGTCATATGTGCTCTCATGGAATGATGTTTGAGTTCGTCCAACCACTTCTGAATTGTAACAGTGAAAAGATGCACGAGCATAACAATATTGCGGTATAGCCCCAGAGACGTGCATGTGGGTCACTGCCCTCACCCGCCCTCACCCGCCAGTTCCTCCGTTAAGAGGAGTCTCTGCCTCGTGAGTGTCTGTAACTGGAGCGCTAACCGTCCCAACATGGCTACTGCCAAAACACGCACCACACTTTGCCGTGATAAAGTCTTTCTTCCAATATGCTAAACCAAAAGCTCCAATCAAAATCAAAATGATGGGCACCACTAATGCCCCTAAGGCCGGGTTGCCCTTCTCCATCTCTTCGAACCATGGGTTACGTTCGGGTTTACTTTCCGCCTCACTGACGGGGTTCACCATTTTGCAGGAGAACGTCTTTAAGCGTATCGTGGTCTCGTTCTTCTTTAGTAGCACTCTTTGGCCAAGATCAACCCACTCCTCGTCTTCGTTTAAGTCCCACCAGAATGTCACGGGCCCGGCGTTTTTCACGTCGCCCTCACATACCAGCTGGTAGTCGTCTCCTTCGGGTTTCACCCATACCACGGGTGTTGGGACTTCCTGGATCTCTACTCCCATATACGTTTCGTCCTGTAAAACGTCATTAATGTCCACTGTATACAGTCCGGCGTCGTTTGCAGTCATGCCGGTGATTTTTAAATATCCAGAGGTTGTATTCAGCGTTGCCCGGCTTTTGAAATTGGGATATATCTGAACTTCAGCGTCGGCTTTGGCCCATTCCGCCAAAAAACTGCCTTTATGTCTCCAGATGATGACGTTAATTTCACCCACAGCAGGAGGAACCCGCAGTTCGAGACTTTTACCAACGGCAAAGTATCTATTTACCGTTTTGGCCCAAACAAAGGTATGTAGAAAAATCAATAGAATAAATCCAACGGTCAAATGGCGATCCATTTCCTCCAATAATCCGCTAGACACAGATCACGAGCTTCATATTCAACAAGAAGAGGGTTGGAAGGGAGTTTTCTCGACTGTGCTAATAACCCAAACCACACCCTTACTGAGAAGCAATGGAAATGTGACTGAGCACGTACTAGCGGAACTACAGCAGCAGGTGTACTGACGCAAAACGCACCCCCTTTAACCGGAACTAAAATACTACAGAAGACCGTATCATTTAAGATTATCCATACAAATTATCCTGATAATCATTATATAACTACATTTAAAAGGGACATTAATGCGAATTGCTCTTTTTGTGGAGGCCAACCAGAGAACATCTCTTCTGGACTTGCTCTGACCCCAACACATTCTGGAAGGACTTCCGCAGATTTGTTGTTGACCATCTTCATACTTCAAGACTTTACACTAAAACTGGGGCTTTTTTAGGAAACAAGAGAAAACCAATACTTCGTTATCAATGTAAAGCTTTTATATGGCTCTAAGAACAGAGCCATATAAAGAGTTGTACGTGAAGGAATTCATGTACAACCCCCTGGATTATTGTTCTTTTTATACAGTATATTATATTAGTTTTTATTGCTCCACTACTTTTATTACTTATTCAGTATATATTTTGGTAGATTGCAATATTATGGGATTATAAAAAAAATGCTAATTTAAATAAAAATGATAGTATATTGTATAAATGAAACAAATTATATAATGATTATAATTTGAACCACCCAAGCTACTAATTATGAATGAAATATTTGAATATATAAACAAATCAGATTTAATATAAACCAAATCTGTGCCAATTTTTTCGCTTTTGTTTATAAAACGTCCTTATAATTGTTGGGACGAGTTCAACATCATTTCAAAATAAAATACAGCATAGATAACTTCCGGTTTAGTTTGACAGCAACTAACGCTTCAAGAAGTTACCTAAATAATATAAATTAATTATTGTAATAACGGAATGTTTTGATGTAACATGGTGAATGTCTTTGATCTAGTGTCCTGGATATGACTATGATTTACGCTAGATATGTGCTACAAGTAGTGGTACCTTTTAGTCTGGTTGACAGAACTCGCCGTTACACCAAAAGAAACCGAAAGTAACTTGAACTGAACTACACAGCGCATGTCAAAACCCTCTCACGTCAAAACGAAGTAATTTATTTGAACGATAATTTAAATGTCCGGTAAAGTCAGATAGTTAGATTATTAATGAGTGAACATAGTATCACAAGGAGATTTTATTAAGTTTGTTTTGTATTTTTTCATTTAAAAAAAATGTCTCATACACTAGTGTTAGACTCGTGTTCTCACATGTATTATCATAATATTGGTATGTCTATATATTTCTGTTACAATTTTTTATTGAAACTATTACATTACACTTTATTTGATGAGAATCTCTTGGGATATGAGTCACTTCCCGTCAAATTCACTTCCTGTTGTGACACTAAAAGAGGCGCGAATCTAACCCAAATGTTGCAAGATATTACTAAAAGGCAACTAAACTAAAAGAAAAGAACTAGTCACAAAAGATCAGGGATATTTGACTTTCTGGGGAAATTTATGGAAATGACGGTTATATTAAATCATATAAACAGTAGAGTATGTAAAGGTGTTTCCACATACAAAAAAAACATGTATTAAACTGTATAACATAAAGTAGGTAAATAGCAACATCAGATCAGACTTTGGATACCACTTTGACCAATATTTGAGTTTTACTTAAGTCCACTCTCCCTGACCTCTACATTTGACTTTTTATTTTTCAGAAAACGTAAACTTCACCTTTAACTAGAACCAGGTGATGGTCATTTAGAGATTATAGTCAAATATACTTAACATTTTGTGCCTATTATATTTAGGTAGAAAGGGATTTTGAGCTTCAGTTTTGATACAAACCACTCTGAACACAACTGTAGATGATATTGTAGTATGTAAATGTATTACTATTCGCTAATAATTATGTACATAGTGAAAAGACAGCTTTCGTTCACCAGAACACACTTCCTCATTCACATCATACATGAGTAACCCTGATCGGCAGGACAGGCTTCCATTTATTACAAGTAAAAAACTCTTTCAATTTAAAATGATCAAGACAGTTAACATTTTAAAAGACATGACAGATCATCAGCGTTCCGACATTCAGACACATGTTTAACAACAAGCATAAAATCAAGCATTAAATTACATCAAAGGTTTAGTTCTGGCAGCGGAGCGGTAGTTTGGACCTCTGTGGGGTGGTACCGGATTCATTTTCTGCCCCTTTGGGCCGTGAGGGGATCTTTGACTCTTTCCGACTGCCTTTCTTTTGCTGAAATAAAGAACAAGACATAATATTTTACAAGCTAAACATTAAAAAATTGGCATATAGATCTATTTTTTGTAGTGATGCACAGATATATATCGGCCTGTACAGATGACTGATGTTCATCTGTAACGGATCATTTCTAATAAGCAGCCAGAGAAAGACAAGATCACTGGAGAGGTCCAACTTTAGACAAAATGTAATGAAATATATTATTTATGGATTAATAAATACAGTTTCAAGAAACATAACCTACTAAACCATCGGAATCAGCCAAAATGGTACCGGCAATTGAAATATCGGCATCGGTCAAGAAATCTCATATCGGTGAATCTCTTATTTTTTGTAAAAATTTTGTAAAGCTAAATTCTGACAAAAATACATTTTTAAAGAAAGAAATTAGCCACAAAATATTTAAGCTCAACTGTATTTTCTACGCTCGTTTAACGTTAACGTTGGCGGCAAACCTTAAAGAATGGGACGCGTTTGCTCTCGTTGAAGACCAGGTTCTCGTCGATGAAGGATGGTTCTGTGGCCAGGCTTTCATTATACGTGTTTTGTTCATCCTCCAGAGAGTCCTGCAAATACACAGCATAGTAATTTAGTAAAAGTACCTACCAAAGTTTTACATACATGTCCCTGCACCGGAATAAGTCAGCATAGCAAGAGTCTATTATAGAGGAGAGTTTTTAAGCATCAAATCCACTTTCAAATAAGTGACTGTATTACCAGAGCTGAGGGATAGTAATGCAATAACTGTATATAGTGTGTATAGTTTTAGAAGGTTAGTTATTACAGAGTACAGATACAAACATACATGTTCAACTTGGCTCCGATTGTCGTCCTCTTCCTCGTTCTCCTCCTCCTCCTCCTCCTCCCCCTCCAGTGCGGCCTGTAGAGTCTCCTGTTGGCTTCTTAGACTCTCCAACAGCTCACTGCGGCTACGGCCCTTCACCAGGTGACGAGGGTACACAAACTCACGCCGCTGGGGAGTGGCCCCTGAAAGAGGATGGAGAAACTGGTCAGAAAATCATGAGACATTCACTTGATTTTAGAAAAACTATTAATGTGGTACCAGTGGGTATGTCGTGCTGTAGCTCCTCCTGCAGGAAGGCTTTGACCAGCGTCTCACTGTTGTTCACGAGACTGTGGAGGTCAGACTGCTCCTGCTCCAGAGCCAAGCGGTCCACACTCGTCTGTCTCTGTAACGACTTCAGAGACTCATTCATCTGATCCCTCTGGGACAAAAGCTGCTCTTCTGTACAGCCACGCTGTTCAGTGCAAAGGACTTCCACACTCTGCATGAAAATATACATGTATGTAAAATCTACAGCTTTTGTAACAAAGAATTATGATGACCACAAAAAGCACTAATTGAGTGGTATGAATAACACTTATTGTACCTGCTGCAGACTCTGAGCCTCTGTGGAAACACGGCACATCAGACCGAGCTGCTTCTGGGCTTTAGTCTCAGCATGTTCCCTGGTCCTGGAGGCCCACTGGAGGTCACGCTCCACCAAACCTGTAGCAGACACATGCACATTAATAACAACTCCCTCTTTACAAATAATTAACAAAAACATTATATTTTACCGGAGACAGAGGTGTGGATGTGTGAGGAGCTGGCCATCATTTCCTCCAGTGTCTGGTGGCCATCATCTGCGTTCTGTCGCAGAGACGAGGCCAAAGAGGACGAGGTGGAGGAGAGGAGCTCTGCCTGAGATGACACCTCCTTCTCCACTGAACTGCACCCACTGCACAAAACGAACCAGACCATACATTTCAACTTTATAAAAATTAAGAATTCCATACAGAGAATCAGCATAACATTCATTCATCCCATTTCCACTGAACTGGAGTGTGTCACGACCATAGAAGAATGGCCTGTTCCTGGAAGCCTGGAGCCAAACAGTGCTGCTCAAATGTATTGTAGTGATGCTTGGATGTTGGGACCATCTTAATATACTAATTTATACATTGTATAAATCCTGAATCCAGATGCGATAAAGATGTTTTTTGATGACTTTGCATTTTATCAAACACCACAAATGCATACAAATCCAAAGATTGAGAGAAGGGGAGCTACCCACTGTGCATCACATGAAAATCCTGTATTTTTACAATACAATATTAAACTTTTCTTATTAACAGACCAGTGTTTGAGTGCTGTGCATTAATGAGAAAGATTCATAGTTACGTTTATAAAAGACCCAATGAATGTTTTAGGATTATTTACGACCTTATTTACCCTACACATTGAGTAACTGCAGTTGCTTCTGGTTTCTCTTTAGTAGTGTAACTTGACAAACTTGAAAATTCCCTCCCAAATATAAACCAATGAAAGTAAAAGTGAACTCTGTACACTGTATATTTGTGTTAGTGATTAATGCATTAAACATTCCCTTATGACAGTTGATTAAAACTATCCTATTTCCAAATGTATTCTGCTTCTAATTCATTTCATTGTATATTGTCCAAATCCTAATCACATGAGACTGACCTGCTGATGTTGTCCTGGAGGTCCTGCAGCGGCGAGTGCAGAGATTTTGAGGCCGAGTGCAGGTCGCTGTAGTCCTTCTGGGTCTCCATGGAGAGTAGGTTCAGCTGGTCCTGCAGGCACTGGATGGTCTGCCTCATACTCTGGGGAAATAAAAAAACACAAGAACCTTATGTTACATTTGTGCTAGTTTTATTCTGTGTGCATGGTGACCAGTTTTGTGTAGATGCTAAAATGTTTGATAGATTTTTTACAATTATGGTGTCCATGGTTGGTCCATAAGTTCTATTGATGGAAACTCTGTATAAAGACAGACTGCCGTGTACACCCTTGTGTCCAAGACCAATTCAGTTTGAGGCCTCAGAAGTGACCTTACCGTCTGGTGTCTCTCTTGTGCTTGTCTGATCTGTTGCTCCAGTTTGTCGTGGTCTGTCTGTAGACGGCTCAGGCCTTGCACTGTGGTCTCTCTGAGCCCCGATAACTCCCCAACCATCTCACTGAAAAATACACTCATTTCCTTCATAGCATCAACCTGAAATGGAAAACAGAATTTTTAAAATAACAAGTCAATAAAAAAAAAAATAAAAAAAACAATGCAAGAAAAGGTCATACCTTGTCGGCCAGAGCCCTCTGTGTCTCCACAGTGGTCCTGAGAGCCTCTCCGAGCTCTTTGACAGCTGACAGACTGAGCAAAGTCCTGTTCACCAAGACATCCTCCATGTCCTGCTGATGCTCTTCCTGCAAATACATAGTGGATTTAGACAACGCACTGTTTACCATATACAGGAAAGACCCTGTGTCCCTCCACTGCATATAATGACTCGGGTTAAAAGTGTAAAAAAGGATTTTACACATTCATGTTCTTCTAAAAAAAATACAAAATAAATAATTTGTAAAGCGCTTTGGGTGTCTTGAAAAGCGCTATATAAATGGAAGTTATTATTATTCTACCATTAGTTAGGAAAGGTTAACTTTCCTTAATATGGTGATGACTTGAAAGACTTGATCAGACTAGACTTTGTTGCAATGTAATATACAAAATGAATGTAGTGAGAATGTAATATACAAAATGAATGTAGTTTTAATACATTAACCCTTTCCAAACAAAATTGTATTCATGGATAAACTGGCCATGGTTCAAATTCAGTACAACTAAGCAGCACATACTTCCAGAATATCAACACTATCGTTTTGTTTTTTCACAGGCTGTACATGGGTGTGTTGAAGTCCTCACCAGCAGCTGCAGCAGTCCATCTCTGTCCTGTTCACTCAGAGTTTCCTGCTCCTTCACTTTGTCCCGACAGCGGCTCACGCCATCGGACACTAACCGACCCACTCCACTCACAAACGTCTCTACCGTGGACAGAGCCCCTTTGAGAGCAGCCTCGTTCATCTCAGCCATGCCATCTGTGGACACGAAAAAACTTCATTTAATTTGAGATTTTTACCAGTGATGCTTTTCTGATTTTTTTTGTTAGATTTATTGATATTTTTGTTATTATGAAGTTTAGGTTAAAATCAGTGAAACACAAGTTGATTGGCTTTGGTCAAGGGGGCATGAATTGACATTAATATTGCGCTAAGATAACTTTCGAAAACAGCTCTGTACAAAAGCTCAAAGCATTTATCTGTTTTTGCAACAAACTAATACAAAATACCTAATTTACCAACAGCTTTATACATTCGCTTCCGTACAGTTTACAAAATACTTTCCTACAATAGGCTTTGGTCGTCTCCACACTTCCCTTCATTGTGTGATTCTAAATATATGTTCCTGTGCACAAAGCTAAGTAGAAAACACATTGTTCTCACCAATGGCCTGGGAGTAGCTGCTCAGCATGTCCTGGTGCTTGGATCCCTGTTGTTGAATGCAGCACTGGATTTGGCTGAAGGTCCCCTCCATTCTCTGGGCAAAGCTCTGCTGGATCTGCTGGTTGTGCTCCTCCACCTGGGAGTTAAACCAAATGTGTTGTAGGAATGACAGATTCAAATGGAACTCCTGTGTCAGTGGATCGGTTTGTGAAGATTCTCAGTCAGTCGGGTCAATGTGTGCTTTCTGAGAACGTTTTTCCCATCTCCACCATAGTTATAATGCCAGTTCTGTGGTGAATGGTCTGAGAAAGGTGTGGTTTAACTTTGGGAGAAACTGAACGGCCTGTAAAAGTATCGCCCGAGGGAATTGTTACCATGTCAATGGCCTTGTGTGTTAGTGAAACTCACGTCTGGGCGTATTGGGTAAATTTTGGTTTTCTCCATGCTGGTACATGCTACAGCTCGTTTGGTTTATTTGTCATCATCTGATCATTTTTGTTAAGGATTGCCAACTATGGGCCTTACAAGGACATGCACCTAATCTTTCTCTGTAGAAAGGGCGTGATGGCCCCTAAAAAATATGAAATACTCTAATCATAAACAAACAGAAGCATATAATGTCTCCTTTAAAATGTTCACAAATGTATTTCCTGTTGATTCTGAATTTAAGTGACTCGTGAGGAAAGTTATAATGGCTGGAGTTTATCGAACCTTTTTTTTCCTGTCCAGCTTGTCGTGGAGCCCTGACACATCATTGGTGCTGGAACCCACTGTGTTGAGCAGCTGAGAGAAAACAAAGCAGTTAGCTTATGTACAGAGTAAAAAGAGTACCCCTTATTAGTGATTCCAGAACATTGTCAAACGTAGGAGCACACAATAATAATAATAATACATTTGTTTTATACAGCGCTTTTCTCAAAAGTCAAAGACGATTTACATTACATTATTCATTCACTCCAGTCACACCCGGTGGTGGTAAGCTATTTGTGTAGCCACAGCTGCCCTGGGGCACACTGACAGAGGGGGTGGCTCCCAGTCTGCACCTACAGCCCCTCCAACCACTACCACATTCATTGGCAATGCGGGTTAAGTGTCTTGCCCAGGGACACAACAACAGCGTGTGCTTGGACGGGGACTCGAACCACCGACCCTCTGGTTGAAGGGCGAGCACCTACCCACTGCACCACTTTAGAATTTCCATGATAATATTTTGGTAATAAAAGTCCCCAGTACCTGACCAGCTGTGTTATAAAGAGATTCACGATCACTGGTGATTTCTGAGCTGATGTACACCTCCTGTGTCAGCTTCTCTTTGGTGTGCTCAAGGTCTCGACTCGTCACCTCTAACCTGGGGAAAAAAAATGTATAATAATTTGTATTTAAAAAAAGAAAATCTACTTTTTAAATTTAGAAAAATTCTTTATACTTCTGTTGCTTCTCATCTAGGTCCACACTGCACTGCTCCAGTTTGGTCTTACTGTCCACAAACAACTCTGTAATCTGCAAAAAAAATAACTTAAGATACTGTATTTCCATTAGACCATCTCAGCAAATGAGCCTGATGCATCCTTAACAGTGGCCCCTTAGTCACCATGCTGACACATAGACATTTAACTAATCACTTGGAGCCATTAGGTCAAATTCACCAACACACCAATTAACCAGAGAAGACACAGAAACACAAAGAGAACTTGCAGACTCCGTTCAGAGAGATAACGGCCTAAGAATTCAATCACATTTTTTGCTGAAGGTTCAACTGTTGCGTTTTAATCACTTTTAGGCATCTATCCATCTACCCATCTATGCATCCATCTATCATCTGCAGCCAGAAAGATTAGTCGGCCGGCCTAAGGTTCGAACCCACAACCTTCCGAAAGGGCAAGAGTACTAACCACTCTGCAAGCATGCTCATTTAAAAGTACTGTATAATGCAAAACAGATCAACCCCATCATGAGACCCAAAGGTGTGCGATACCTTCTTGATCTCGTCCTCCATGGCAGCGATACGTTCTGTGTACTCTGTGACCTGCTGCTCGTGAGAATTGATCTGAACCACCATGCTCCTAAAACACAAGAATAAAGTGGCTCGTATTCAAAAGATTTGGTTAATATTGTTGAGTTATAACGGAGTGTGACTTACTCGTAGTTCTCAGAGGACAGGTAAACTCCATTCTTGTCTCGAGCAGAAGCCAAGTCACGTTTTAGTCTCTCAATCTCTTCAGTGTACTCCTAAGGAAGTTAAAATATTATGATTTAATGACACAAATAATATATGATTAATATTGTTATATTTATATTATTATTTATTGTCATTAATATTTTATTATGCAATGTTATTTATTGCTGTAAAATGGTTTTAATGGACTGGGCCAGTTCTCTTACCTTGATGAGTGTCCTCTTGGTGAGTTTCTGGTTGACCTCAGGTTTGTTCATGATGTTTTTGGCTCTGCAGGCGTACTCCAAAGTGCTCAGAGTTTCCTGTGCCAAAGGAAACCATTAAATCTATTGGATTTGGCAAATTAATGATATACTAGCAAACCAAACCTACCTCCAAGTTGCTGGATGAGGGTGAAACTGTGGCGATAATAGAGGTTTTAGTCTTTCCTCCCAGAGAGTCTTGCAGGATTCTAGTCAGCTTAGACTCCCTGTAGTAAAAATGACAACACAAATATTTAGCTCGACCAGGCTAACGGTAACACTTAAGTCACCTGAAACGTTTTTGTGTTTGCAAAGGCAGGCAATCTTCAGATAATTCCTTAGAATATATCTGTAAAATTATCATTTAGATACTACAAATCAACACAGGTTTGAAAGCCCTCATCATCATCATAACAACCATGTTTGCCTGAAATTCTCTATTGTGCCATAAACCATCAATGTTGCATGTTTTTCTCAGGTTAGAAGTTACCTGTAGGGGATATGCGGCCTCTTCTCCACCAGCGCAGTGATGACTCGTCCCAGTGTGAGCAGAGACTGGTTGATGTTTCCAGCCTCTCGAGCTCTTTTGTCCACAGCTCCTGAACGACCGATATTCTCACTGCCGGCCAAATCCACCTGACCAATGGGTAGATCAAACAGATGAAGTGTATTCATTTCTGTTCAACCTAAGTTTCCCTATATATCCCAAAATGTTATTTACCAGATTGAGTTTGCCGATCTTGACCAACTCCTCTCCTTCCATAGTGATCTCCTTCATGTGAATAGTGACTGAAAACACGGAATGGGAGCGACTAAAGAACAAAAGAGTAATTATGCACATGTTTAAAAGATGGTGTAAAAATAATACATTTGCAAAATAACCATCCGAGGCAGTTACCTGGAGTATGCGTTCATGAGAGTAGAGGCGGTCTTCCTCTTGGCTGCTCCTCTCTCCAGAATCTGATAAACCTCATCTTTGTTATGAACCGTTATCTCTTCCAGGCCCTTCACCACCACACCACGCTGCAGACAAGTTTCAAGACAAAATCAAATTAAAAAAATATATTTACTAAATGACATACTGTATACCTCTACAACAACTACTGCAGTATTAGTAAGTATAATTTCCCTCTACCAAGCCTGATGGTCAGTTGGACCAAAACATTACTGTGAACAATAGAACATATGAAGAGAGAGACAGTGGGCAGGAGTCATCTCTTTCTCCAAGGTTAAGTCCTCTCCTTCTGACGCACCGGTCATCTTTAGGTGTGCAGCATATACACCATAACATCTCTACCAAATTTTCCAAGTAAAACTAGGCCTGTGCTGTCGTCCCCGACAACAAGGTGTATATCGGCGAAACGGCCCCATACGTCTGCCCCAACTGTCACTAACGGGACCGTAATCAGACATTATGTGATTTCTAAAAGGGTTTTAAAATTAATTAATTAATTAATTAAATTAATATTGTTATTATAATTATTTTAAAAAGCCACAGGTGTTTCCAAACCTCTGTTAAATTAAAGTAGAAATGTAAATACATCTTTATAATAACAGAAGTATGGGCGTTTTTATTGAATAATAGCCAAAATGACTTAATACCCAGACAATGGAGTGCCTCACAGTCTCAAGTGGTGCAGCATAGAAACGCTGGAAATACTTTGTAATAGACCATTATTAAATAAGTAATAGTCTTTAGCACTAATTTAATGAACGCCAGAATACAAACATGTTCCTCAACTTTCTCCATTTACAATACGCTGGAATAAACCCTGCTTAAGTTTAAGACACTAACCTTGTTGCGTGGATCGTCAAACAGCTGCAGCCTCTCGCTGACGTCGTCTCCAGGACTGAGCAGGTCAAACAGCTCCTCGTTGTAGATCTCCAACAAAGACACTTTGACAGAGAACTCTGTGCCGTTTTCTGAGAGCTTCTCAAAAATCTGGTGCAAGGTTCTGGGGATGATGCCAGCCAGAGGGTCCTGAAATCAGACAAAAATGTATCATGCAATGGCGTTATAATGTTTTTTGTTATTACATCTATATTATGTTATTTGACATTATTTAAATAAAAAACAAATGAAAGGGTTAATAAGTATTTTAGTAAGTAATCCTGTATAATGAATGTAATGTGTAACAGCACCATTTACATACATGAGCAGACAATAAAAATGACTGACCTCTTCCCAGGTAAACTGTTCATCAGGGCTTCTCTCTCCTTCCATTGTGAAGGTCTTCCCCGTTCCGGTCTGTCCATATCTACAAAACAAAACACAAATATTTCAACATTTCTTCGAAACAAAAAAAGAACGAGTCAAAGCGGATACTTACGCAAAAACAGTGCAGTTATATCCCATAATGACCTCATCCAGGATGGGACAGACAACACTACGGTAGACATCGATCTGTTTGGCTGCAGGAGCAAACACCTTAAAACAACCCACACGTTAACAGCTATACTTTGTTAAATAGTTCATCTGTTAATATCAGCCTTACCATGTCAAAGGTATACGTTTTCCTGGCTGCCTTGTCAGTGGGGCCTCCTGTTCTCACCACCACCTCCTTTCTGCTTTGGTCACAGTCTATGACACCGTACGAACATTTGCGCTCCATAGTGTTGAAAGGCCTGAAAACAATACGGACATTTTATTTGGTTGATTTTTGTTTAGAAGAGCCTCATTATATCATTTAGCATGGTTCTTTAGTATACACTACGGATGCCATTTTTATTATGGTATAATAATCTAGATGATAAGTACACTACCCAAAGAGTATCCAGTATGTCCTAAAATGATGATTAATATATTTAAAGATATGTGGGACAGGAGATGACTGTAATAGTGATTGCTGGGTGAGGGCTCAGGTCAGGACCGGTAATACAATAAAAAAAAAAAATCTTTTTCCTGTTGTACACATAAATATATGTATTTTTTGTTGTTGTTGTGATATTACATAAACATGAGCAAAATACAAAATAAAAAAAAGTGCAAACAAATTCAGTGAATAGTGCTAAACCAAGATTTAAAGCTACAGTCAATATTTCACACAACCTAGGACATAGGACCTAGGACAGAGGACCTAGGAGCTGTGTGGGCAAGACAAGGTTCCTATAAAGAAGTTACAGCATAAGATGATGTAACTACCTCTCCTAAATGTTTAAATCAAATGCAGATAATGTAAAGCTTAGTCTATATACATAATCTGATTTAGGACAGGGGCTTGTCAACAGTATGCAACAGTCCAAAGGCTTTGTGCGTTTCCTCATTGGTGTCAACAATCAACAGATTTCTATTAAATCGAATCCACTGTAGTGACCTCATTACACTAAAATAAGAAATAGGATATATGGTGGAAGGACATTATTAAAACCCATACAACCATTGCTTTAGACTAGAGGATGACCCAGGTGCTGTTATGGCACATTTCATTCAAGCTGTCCGATTATACTAAAGATCGGACGTCCTTACCTGCATCTGACCACCACTTGAATATTTCTCCCTTTTTCCTCTCGTTTCACGCCATTCCCGTTAGAAGCCATGGCAGCAGAGACGCGTTCACCTCCGCAAAATCCTCCTAAAATAGAATACACACAGGAACTTAGCACATGAAATCAAACTACTTAACATCTGATGCTAACGGTATTGTAATTTACATAGACACTGCGGTGAAAGCAAGTCATTAGCATTTAAATACACTTCAATACCAGCTTAAATGTCCTTAAGTTGCTAATATTTACAAAGTTAGCTAACGTTAGCGCTAGCAAATTTAGTCGAATTTACGCACCGGACACCGTGGATATACGTAGCGTTAGCTCTCAAAATATTGTTATTCCGATATCAATTCAAGCCCAAGTTTTTCCGATGTCTTGTCTGATCACAAAAAGCTGTCTGTTCTGAGAAAACCCCGTGGCGGTGGCGCTCCGAGCTTACCAAGCAAAATATTTCAAAATGTACTTTTAAATTCCGTTCATCCAATGGCACAGGCCCAACGGACAAACAAACGCACCCATTGGTTCAAATCCGCGCAGCATCACGGGAAGGTTTAGCGTTAGCATTTTAGCATAATTCGACAAACCACGAAACAAAGTGTAAAATACTACTCTGTTAGGTACGTTTTTAATATTGTTTTGTGGTTAGTGAATTTATACTTTGATTTGGATATTGAACATTGATAGTTTTGCCTAAATACACAAATGCCGTAAAAGTAAAGCCTGCAGTCTGAAAAAACAGAGCATATTTGTGCTTTTGCCACTGGATGGCGGCATTGCTCAAGAAAGACTCCGTTCTCGGGGTTAGAAAGCCTCAGAAGCGCTATGAATAACTATAAATGTTGCACATATTGTCTGTATATACAAGCTTAAACATGGGTGAACACAACACTGTACATATATGGCATTTGTAGGATAACAAAAATCCCCATTTTAACTGTGATTAAAATCGGACGTTCAAAATCCAATAACAGTTGACGATCTCCGCAAAGCAACGAGAACGAAATAATACATTTAAAGTTTAAAAAGCCTCTGAAAACTAAATTAGGGAGAAAAATATACTTGTAATTTTGACATATTACGTGAACATATGTAATCTTATTCCAGGCATTGTGGTGAAAAGGCACCAGCTCAATGCAGTACAGTGCCCTCTGTTGGATTCATCCAGAACTGTGAGGACGAGGGGGATTGGTGTCTGTTGTGTTTCAGCCTCATCTCCAGAGCAGAGCTGTGCAGAGATACCAGGAGACCAGCTGTTATTCCAGGAAACACTGGCAGAGCTGCAGCTGTCACTAAGCCACACACGAACAAAATATAGGTACCGTACATTGAACTTGTGTATTGGAGAATGTATTGTCTTCTGTTATTATCTCGTCAATGGAGATTTACATCAGCCAATGCAGAAGTAGAGCAACCTCCTTCATAAATGGCCCTCACCCTGCACATAAGAGTGAAGATACTATTTTTTATTTTTGTCAGATATAGAAATTATTGAAAGAGTGTTATATGGATGGTGTAAAGTGTGTAGGATGTATTATCATTTCATTTTGTTATTTTCAAGGATCCAACTGAGAGCCAACACTTTGTAACTACGATGTGACGAATGTGACAATAAAACAACAACAAAATGACTTCTTCTCTAATGATGTGTGCTTGGTGTTTCAGGTTGTGGAGGAGAGTTGAGCAGTCATCCATCTGCTGAGCTGAGTCCGCCCACACACCCCAGAGGAGGACCAGGGGGTCACCCTTAACCTGCACCAGGCTCTTACACAGATATGAACACACTCACACATCACATTTGACTGTAATCAGGCAGTGTTATGGGTCCCTGGTCACGCTGCCAGACAAAATGGTCTCGATTATTTGTGCTCTACATTTTTTACATGTGCTCATTGCGGCTCAATACAAAATTGGATAGCATAAATAATAATAAAAAATGCACACGCAAACAATACCATATTTCTGAGTTTTTTGGTGGGCACTGTGGCCTCAGTTTTAGTTCTATTTGACAAAGTTGGAGAAATTAAAGCTTACATTTACAAACCGAGCTCAGACATTAAGCCTAAGTATTAGTAACTATTAAGTATTTCTGCAGTTTGACGTAAGATGGGATGCCACATTAAACCTTAAGGACTTGTAAGCTTCAGTGTCCCATATGCACAATTTACATTTGAATCCGATCTATAGTCATATTATCCCAAATAATAGTATGTACTGTATGTAATCATACTATATCATGTGCAGTGCAATACTATATCATGTATGTGCAATACTATATCATGTATGTGCAATACTATATCATGTGCAATATAAATTCACCTGAAGTATTTTACCACCTACTTACACCTTATTTAATCCTACTGCACCTTTGTATTTTTCTTTTTATTATTGTACTTTTTTATTATGTGTTTATTATATTGTTACTTATCTATTTTTTGCACACTTTTTTACCATGTACTATTATTGCTATTAGTACTTCATGAGTATCTTTGCGAGTCTAACGGTTCTTCCGATCCAAAGCATTTCATTGCATTTTTTTTTGTGTTGAATGTGCATATGACAAATAAACTGAAACCTGAAACCTGATATATTAGGAATGAAGTGTAGGCCTTAATAACAGCCATACATAAAACATAAAATATCTGATAACGTGTATTGGGCAAATTAATTGGATCTGGACTAACACCGTAAAGAAGTAATTCTTGAAATATCTAGGAACATACAAAATATTACATGTCATACATGCAGTATCCAGTTATCACATTGTGTAATATTATGGTAATGGTAAAAGTATGGTTTGGGATTGGTCGTTTAACAGTAGGCATCACACCTGGATGATCCCTTGTAGAAGATGTTCACAGTAAAGTCCAGTTTGTTGCTAAACTAGGCCTGTGCTGTCGTCCCCGACAGCAAGGTGTATATCGGCGAAAACGGCCCCGTACGTCTGCCCCGTACGTCTGCCCCGTACGTCTGCCCCGTACGTCTGCCCATACGTG
>JAVQKC010181346.1:0-15671 GCA_036025475.1 Philypnodon macrostomus
CATTGCTGTAACAGACTCAGTTATCCTGAACACACTGGGAACCATTGCTGTAACAGACTCAGTTATCCTGAACACACTGGGAACCATTGCTGTAACAGACTCAGTTATCCTGAACACAGCTGAGCCATAGCTTTCCTCTTTGATTCTCTGCACTGCAGTGTCTCACACCAGGGGCAGTTCTGCACCGGCTCGTGCCTTAGCTTCACTGGGCTTAAGGTGCTGAGCTATAGACCCTTTCAAAGTTTGTAAACAGAAAGTTCTAAATGGAGGCAACTGGAGGCAAGACAATAAATTATCAATGGAGAGATTAGACCCCAAAATGTTGCAAATTAACTCACCCTTGCCTCCAGTCTGGAATTGTGAACATTCCATATGAATAATTTAAAAAACATTTTAAAGGGTCTATACACACTTCACAACAATACAGTGTTCAGCCTGCTAAAGGTAAGTAATGGTAGGAATAAACTAGGTCTAACCAGGGACACAATCAGGGCTAAACCAGGAATGAAACAAGACTAGAACTAAACAAGGACTTAACCAAAACCAGTACTAAACAAGGGATAACTAAAGCAGATCGACTAGTCTAAATAAAGCTATATGACCAAACCAACAGGACTAAACAGAGATTAAACCAGGACTAATTTGGTCTAAATGAGGACTAAACCTGAAAATCAACTATAAAGCAGGCCTACACCTGGTATAGGGTAGGTGAAGACATTTTAAGTTGGTCTAAATCATGAAGTCCAGCTAAAGTAATTGAATACATTGCATTTTCCACCACACGGCCCCTGTTTACGCACAGTCCATTCACAAAGCAGCACTGACCTCAGCACGGACTCAGCTTTTCCTTTTCAAGGCGCCACAGAGCTGTTACCTTAGCTTCAGAGTACAACAAAGACAGAATACTGAAAATACATTACCTACTACAGCACTACGTATGGCATTAAAGGCGTGGCTAGCCACAAAACCCCTCAGAAATCACTTGCAGATGGCTAAAACATTAAATAGAAAGTGGCCAGTACATGCAGCAAGAAACACATTTTTCAAAGGGATTTGTCTATGCATTCATTCATTTCTTCCACATTTTCCCAGTAGGAGTTGCCGTTCCCTGGAGTATATCCCAGCAACTATGGGCCTCAGGCGGGGCACATCCTTGATAAGGGTTAGTAAGTTGGAAGGCAGCCACCAACCATTCACCGTCACATTTATGAACTAAGGGCAATTTCAGATTCTCAAATTCTCTTAAGTTTGGAGTAAATGGAGAGAACCCACAGTAACACGGGGAGGACAAAGCAGACTAAAACATCTCAACTAATGTGAACTTGAATGACATCTATATTCATTCTAGCTGTTGAATTTAGATGCTTAATAAAGTGGCAACCAATCATATTTCACAGCTGTACAGACAACTGGAGCATGGAAGACTTAGAAGGAGGAAGAAGGGAGCAGCTTATGCCACAATACAGATGCTAACTTTAGCCTTTTCTATCCTAAAAGTTATTTCATAGAGAAGTGTCTCATTATCAGCTCTTTGTGATGCAGGGGCTCAGAGCAGCTACACTCTCATATGTCTTTCTCCTCTTCTGGTGCAGCTGAGATTATAGGAACTGTGTTATTTTTCCAATTTGAGATGATTAGTAACGCTTCAATCACCTTCTGCATCTCATTCACTGACTTCGGCCCCAATGCATGTTTAATTACAATGTTTCATTCGGGGCCACAAATAGGGGTGGGCGATATATATATTGTTAAAAAAATCTAACTGTAATCGTGATATGAATTTATGAGAATCAGCTTCATCTGGGAAGATCGTTGAATACAGTGCATTCATTTATGCTCTGCTCTTCACTGTCATTTTTACTGTAACAATGCAAGTGTCCATATTAATGAAAAAAGATAATGAAACAGTATTACGTATCATGATGAACATTGGATTGGATGTACATTGAATTGTGTGAAAATCTAAATGGTGAATCTAAATAAAATGTGGCACATAACCACACTTTACCGCTTTTGGCATGGCACTCGTCCAAGAAAACTCCCAGTGAAAACACCCAGCATATAATCGTAGTTGCTGGGCTAGTTTGTCAACCTCGACTTAAACGCCATCGGACTGTGCCACAAATGAGTCATCCCTGCTTTCTCACACCTTCACAGCAATGTACCTGGCAACATTTTACACCAAATCGTGCAGAAAAGTGACAACCATCTTCCATTTGCCCCCCTTGAATCTCACATTAGTAAAACTGTCATTACACAAGACCCAATACACACTGCGGATCTGGGCTAGCGCTCAACCCCTGAAGCTATTAGCACCACAAGTGTCACCAGGCAAGTGTCCAAAGTGCTGTGCCAGTCGAGTGGAGAGTGTGATACAAAAAGGGCATTTTAGAGCCTTTTCCGACAGCCGTAGTGTTATTTCAGTTAAATTGAGTGGAGGTTTTGAAGTGGGGGTGAGGCAGTGTCCCAAGTTAACCCCTGCTTCCATGTTCCCAATATAGTGGAATATCGTAATGCAGTTTGCTATAGGCCGTTACACATTTTTTCCATGGCTGTAAAAGAGCATTGGTAAAATATGTAACTTCTCTATAGCAACCTCGAGGCCCTGTTTTTTGCCATAATGATCGTTTGTGAATTTATTTATTTTTTCTTTTAGCAACTATGGCCCTTAGTCGGGGTACATCCTAGACAGTTGCCATAGTCACAGGGCTGACAGAGAGATACACAATTATCCATAACAGTTTCATAATACATTCACTATAGGGGTCATTTATAGTCACCAAATCCCCTAACACATGCAGTACCCCTTAGCTATGGTGCAACCCCAAATTTGACATCAAAGTAAATATATTCTCCAACCATGGATGTATATCAAATGATATTGAGTAGCAAGATGGCCGCCGTTAATTTCAATACAGTTTAGCCCATGTGAACATTCAAATTTAGATTTTTTTTAGAGTCTATAATGTAAAAATTGATAATAAACACCAATATTGGAAGTTGTAGGTGTCCTGAGCACAAGCATTTTCTTTTTTGCATTGTGGTCAATATGAAAAATCCTTTTTGGGCTCCAGGGGATTTTGTCACTGCAGTACCACCGAATGACCACTACGCATGTGACATCAAGGCAGAGGGGGCAGAGTTATACTAGATCCATGTCTCCAACACATACCTTTTTCATCATATAAAATATAAATCTTGCTGATCTGAAAACTTCCTTGACTACATTTATTATCAAACACCATAATTTTTTTTGTACAATTTCTAACAATTCTATACTGTTTTCTGTTTTTGAAATGCATGCAAGCTTTTAAGCCATAGGTTATACATTGGAAACCCTTGGTTGTAGCCTTTAGAATATCAATTATGTAAGAACCTAAGTCATTTTAACTTTCCTCTCCTATGTCCTAACCTTACTCCCTGAGGCCTGCTGCCGTAGTGAATAATATTAGTGAATAATTGTAGTCAACATAGAGAGACGCTGTGGTGGAAATGACTGACATACCAGGAACAGATGGTCGGGCCGCTGCTAAACCTACGCCAGGTTTTCTGACGTTTCTCTTCTTTCAGCCGCAGGATTATTTTCAAAAAGGCTTCCACTAATATCCACTAATATCTGAGCCAGCTCCGAGCCAAAAGCAGCAGAATCCTTTTAGGGAAATGAATGACCTCACCCCGGCCATGACAGAAAAAGACACGTAAGATAGACTAGAAACCTTAGTCTCTCTGGAGTTGATAGTGTTATGACTACACACTTTTGGTGCCATGTTCTACTATACATTGAAAATCTGTCTTTGCATAACGCCCAATTTATACCAAGAAGAGATCGGCGTGGAACGGCATCTGCTGGTGAAGTGCTTTTCATTTTAACCAGTCAGGCAATTCACACCCCAGACTTTCACATTGACAGTATAGGCCCGGAGCACGACAATAAAACTTCCGCTACACTTTCAAAATAAAAGCATGTAGCGGTGAAATAAACATCGAGGCATCGCTGTACGAGGGAATTTAGTCGTTTACAACCCCAGGCATGTATTTTATGAGGATTATACACAGAAAGAGAAGGCATGGGACTTTACAGCCACTGCTTTTGGGGAGTATAGACAAATGTTTGGAGGCTAGTGCTAAATTTAGCTGCAGACATGCCCGAGTGTTGCATCCATCTTGTCAAATAGGTATGTTTTGCCTGTTATTTTTTACCCCAATCGCAGATCCACATGAGCCGCTTCTGAACCACGTCTGAAAGTCCCCGGTGTGAATTGCCCATTTGAGTTTTGTGTAAAATCGGGGTTAGATGATTAGCAAGATAAATGATTATGCTTTGTGCAATTGCCAGTTGACTATTTGATGACTATAGGTATGATATGTAGATGTACTTTTATAACATTCTTTACACAGACTCAATGGGATGTCTAAACCAAACCAATCATCACAATAGAGAAGAAAGGTGATAGAAGTGACTCTGAAAAGGCCTTACGGTAGTTGATGGACTGCTCTGAGCATTTGTCAAACTGTATTTAGGTTTCTTTATGCCAGAGTTCAACAAGAATGGTCTCCAAAAAGGAAAACATCTAGTGAGTGCTACTCCTAGGGGCAAAAAGAGCCTTCAGGATGTCACAAAGGAATGGCCACATATTTGAGATGATAGAAAGACTACTTTACAGCTGGCCACAATATGTTGCAGTAAAGTAAACACTATTGAGACAGACGGACACAACTTTCTCTATATTCCTTGCTTCCATAACATGCATTCTCCCATTACCAACACCACCCCTTCTTCAAAAATACTATCAGAACAACACAGAAAACTGATATCTACTCACTTTCCTCCAAAACACCTCTATTTCATTCTGATAACCTTCTGCTATTTGGCTAGAGCCACTCAGGGGCCCACTTAGATCAACACTACCTCCATCATACCTCCACGTTAGCGCGGCAGGAGCTATGAATTCTGGGATACCTGAGCCTTGCCCCCCTACGGTGATGTTTGTTACTGTGGATTTGATGTCAGATGGGTGAGGATAGCCTCCTACCTTTAGGAGGAAAGTAGGATTTACTCTCTGCTTTGTGAGGCCAGTCCACCACCAGGTGACCGTACCGACGGAAACTGTTGGTGATCTCATCTGGAACAAAAATACATAAAATGGGTTACATTTGTGGCCAGATATTACTTATGTAGCTATATTATGTATTGTAAAATATGCCCGGTGATGTGGTAAGTAGTCATTTGGGTTAGGTTAGATTCTCTAAGGTCCCAAAAACTTCATCATCTTGTGCCAGTCCCAAGCCCAATAAATTAAGAATGTAAGGGCATCTGGCTTAGAAACTAAAGGCAGACTAAATATACAAACCACAAAATGATGCCTGGACAGAGCAACCAAAGTGAAATAAATAAATAAATAATAAAATCAGTTTATCTCAAAGAATTATTAAGGTTTCAAACAAGCTGAACACCAGTACAGCAACTTTATGTGCAACCTTGTTGCAGCCCACTTTTGGTCATGTCCCACAATTTGGGAATAACTCCTCAAGACTAAGCTTAGTGTATTGTCCAAGAACACTTAATGATGAATGCAATCAAACCTCAGACTTTTCAGTTTTTGGAAACCTGTGCCTCAGCAATATGTTATTTATGTTTGCTTATTTATTGTTAGAATATGTGCATTCTATATCCCACAAACTTTTCTTAACATCTTTGTATAAAGCTCAACCATTGCACACCATCTCACCTCAGCACCTGCCTCCCTTTGCAAGACACATGGCCCAACATTAGACCCTTACCCGTACAACAGTACGCTAGAGGTGATGCAATGTAAAAATAATGGAACAATCCTACAAGCCACTGGGAATGGGGCTAGCATCACCAACTCATAGCAAACCCTCATGAATTTCAATCTCTTCGCTGACCTCTCCTTCATGTATCATGCATGGATGTTAGTTTCCAAGTCCTGGTTATGACATTGTCTCATTAAAGTTGCCTATTTCCTCCAAACCTAACGCTTGCTCATGTTATATGCATTTGTACAAACCCATGCAGCGACATGTACCGATGCTATTTTCTGTCCCGGGACTAGCCATTGCATTAAACAGAGCACTTTTTATGGTCGGATGTTAGAGAATCATGAATATTTGAGCTCACAAAGGCCACACGGACAGAGCAGTGGGTCAGTGGAAAACACAGGTGTATAAGATGGAGATAGCAGGAGGCAGTTCATGTCAAATTCATGAAAGCTGCTAAAGTCCACTGGTCTAATACATATGTACACAGAGGTTTCACATGAGAGTAGGGATTGTAAGGGTAGTAGATTCATGAAAAAATACAAACTCAAAATTTCGAATTCAGTGGACTTAAAGTTAGTTTTCTAAAGCACATAGCCTCAGGCAGGTTGTTGCTTATTGACTACTAATGTCAAGTCAAGGCATTCAATAACTTGCATTCATCCACCACATATATATATATATATATATATAGACCACTTGAGACCACTTGAGTGACCACTTGAGTGATCACTTGCGAAATTAGTTTGTGGTTTTGACTAATAAAAGGCCGGTTTCACACCTGAGTCTGCACCAAGGTCCCCTATTTCAAATTTGACATTTATACAGATTCATCCAATTATGGAGGAAAAAAATATGAATTACCATTGATAAGAGGCATGAGTGAAAACATGGGAACACAGCCCTAGTTTGTGGGACACAGGACTAAAAATGAACAGCAATCCAACACAAGGTGGGACATCTAGTCACCCTACTAAGTATCTAAGTACCTACTAATTTAACATAATTGAAATACCATTTACCTTCATCTATATCCGGGGGCAGCCCTCCTACAAACACCTTGCGGGAGTACCTCTCCATCCTCTCTCCGTTCTGACAGCGGTTCGGAGAGTTCATCCCCGGGGTCAATGAGGGGTCACCGTGCCCGTCGTCAAGGAAACCGTCCTCAAATGGGAACAGACAGGAGCGACCTACAACACAATGGGGTAGAGAATATGTCACATCTGGAAACGATTACAAAAGATAATCTTCAACATCTGAGACAGACCACAATGTGAATACTCTTTTTAAAAGCAATAATAAAACAATATGCCAAAGATAAACACTAATAGACAATGTATTAGGGTGACAGTGACTGAGCTTACTCACTAACCAGAAGATAGGTGGTTTGATCCCCTGGGTAATACTGCTGTTCTGTCCTTGGGCAGGATCCTTCACACACCTTGCATATGTGTGATTATGTGGTTTGGACTGATGAGTGACTGATCAGTACTTGTCTAGACAAAAGTTTTGTAAGAAATGACTCAGAGTTCGAGTTATATTAATCTACATAGAATAGTGTTTTCAGCAATTTGGTCCAAAAATCGTTTACTGCGTTTGTAAATCAAGCCAAAAAGATGCATCTGATTGTAAGTGGTACATTTCTCATCAAATAGAGAGAATAGGTTGTTTCTCATCTAGTGCATTATGTGCCATTATATATATATATATATATTTTTTTTTTATTTCCCTATCCTTTATTGAACCAGGTAGATCAATTGAGAACCAATATAGAACTCAAATAGATACTTTGTCTTATATTTCTGCAACATTACAGCCTAACTTTTAAAGAAAAGAAACCGTTACAAAGCACATGAACTCAAAGAAGCTGAGGCGAAATCATCTTTGTCATTTATCGATGAATCACGTCTGAGTCAGCTCCGCACTTATCTGTGGAAACCCTGACATTTACTAAGAATTTGAAAAGCCCTTTTTGAACAAACCTAAAGTAACATGAATGGCATTTATAAAACATTACTGTGTTGCAAATCATAACCATTTGCAATAAAATGTGATATTTCAAAGTGTAAGTCGTGGCTGAAAATTTTTAGTGTTTTTGTATATAACTTCAATGAATATGATAAAAGCAACACAGTATATAACCTCAATGAATATGATAAAAGCAACACTGTACATAACCTAAATGAATATGATAAAAGCAACTGTATATAACCTAAATGAATATGGTAAAAGCAACATTGTATATAACCTCAATGAATATAATGAGATTAATGGTTTATCATAAAAGAAATATATGATTAAGCACTTTACTGGTCACTTAGGTAGTCCAAATAATCACACTGGAATCACAATGGAATAAGTCATGCACAATGGGTTAAATTTGAACATGGTGTGGCTGTTAGTGCCTGGTGGACCAAAAAAAATCTACTGGTTTTGTCATATACAACCATGTCATAGGGTTTACAGACAAAAATATACAACAAGCTGTACTGTGGATAAAAAATCTTTGTTGATGCTAGAGGTCAGAGACTGGCAACATTAGCTAAGATAACCACTTACATCAAGGTCTGCAAATTAGATGACAAAACATGAAGCAGTGTGGGCTACAGCAGCAAAAGACCACACACTTTATTAGGTACAATATACCTAATAAAGTGACCAGTCAGTGTCATTTAGATACAGCACAAATATAGTGTATGTAATGAAAACAAAAGCCATCAGCCAATCACAGCCAGATAGAACAAGCTTATAGTGGTGTGAAAAGCAAATGTTCAAAGAGAAGATGGCATTACCTCGTCGGCGGCCATAGCTCCGGGCTGAGTGTCCCAGGACAGGGAGGTAAACAGAGGTGGGACAGGGGAAAGAGAAGATAGACAAACATTGTGGATTGTGTGAAAATACAAGCAAGGAACATGGCTGAAGGGCATGACTAAAGACTAAACAAGAATATGTGTGAAAATAATTCTGTTTTGGCCACCATGACTGAATTTGTAAATAGACTAATTCCTAGTAATGCTAAAAACCATTAAAGTATCAATAAACTTCATAAGTAAAATACATAACAATTATCATCTTGTAATCACTGCAACTATAGTTTTGCTTATTATTTGTCGTGAGACATGTATTAGTCAATATAATAGATGGACATTACTGACAATGCCCAAAGTCTTCCTCAAGTTGACCGAGTTAAGACCACACCCACAATTTTTCCGGTCCATATTATTACCATGCTGTAAAGTAAAGTGCTTTTTCTATTGAGGTGGACAGTAGAAACAAAACACTTGTATCAAGAGTTCACACGATGCACCTTAACAAAAAATGTTGAAAGGCAAACACACTACTTCTGTTGTACCCCAAAGGTACTGCTATTTCAGATCTGACATATGACTATGCATTGTCAGGGTTGACCTATGACTATGCTAGAAAATGGATCAGATTTGGTCATTCTCAGATTTGGCTTAATCAAACTGTAAATTTAAACACAGGTTTTGGCGTCAGTGAAACCACAGACAGCCACACTGTCTGGCACACGGTGGAGGAGGAAGATTAGTGCCTTTACCAGACTAAACCAGCAGACTAAACCAGCCCCTCCTGCTCTGGCACAAACACAGGCTGCACATGAGAATACCAGGAATAATAACCATATTCAGCCAAAGACTGTCATTTCAGCTAATGATGATGGTAATAAACCAGGACCAAAGCAGAATCTAACCAGGACCAAAACTAAACCAAGACTTAACCAAGACTAAACCAGGACTAAACCAAGACTAAATCAAGACTAAATCAGGACTAAACCAAGACTTAACCAAGACTAAACCAGGACTAAACCAAGACTAAACCAAGACTAAACCAGGACTAAACCAGGACTAAACCAAGACTAAACCAAGACTAAACCAAGACTAAACCAGGACTAAACTAGGACTAAACCAGGACTAAACCAAGACTAAACCAAGACTAAACCAGGACTAAACTAGGACTAAACCAAGACTAAACCAAGATTAAACCAAGACTAAACCAGGACTAAACCAGGACTAAACCAAGACTAAACCAGGACTAAACCAGGACTAAACCAAGACTAAACCAGGACTAAACTAGGACTAAACCAGGACTAAACCAAGCCTAAATAAATCACAAATGGGCCATAAAACTGGTAGGACAGAGGCTTGTGTTGATGAAGCAGGTTAGTCATTATCACAACACTGGTGAAATATTAAGAGGTGTTGTCAGGAGCAGAGTGTCAGGCCTGTTGTTTGAATGGAAACTTCCCACAGATAATGGGCTAGAGGCATATAGTCATCCTTAGTCCTGGCTATCTCAAGAATAATGTACATTTTATTGTAACAAGTGACATGACATGGAGGAGACAGTCAGTTTGACTGGCCCACAAGGCGTTTTTATAGACTGAGCATAGTTTGTTTGTCTGTTCAAAACTAGACTTGGCATGAGCAACCTGTGCCAACCCACGAAGAACACATCAGTCAGACCTTTCAGCAAAGTAGCACCACCTGTGAAATACTCTACTTACACATATATTTTCTTTTTATTGTACTTTTTTATTATATGTTTATTGTCACTTATCTCTTTTTTTGCACACTTTTTTACCATGTACTATTATTGCATGCTACTAGTACTTTATGACTGTCTTAGCGAGTCTAACGGTTCTTCCGATCCAAAGCATTTCATTGCATTTTTTGACCCTGTGTTGAATGTGCATATGACAAATAAACTTGAAACCTGAAACCTTTTACACTGGGCCATTGAAGCAATTTTAGTAGAAGGCATTAGCTTAAAGGTAAAGGCTATATACACACTCCTACCTTAAAGGTGCACTATACCTAATTTTGTGAAGGAAATAAATGCCTACGATTGAATGAATGCACCTTTACCATCAGCCTGTGCCTCTCACATAGAGCACACACTGCCTTGTACGTGTTCACAGACTGAAGTGTGACAATAACGAGCAGCTGTCTGGAGTTGGCGCTTAAAACTTAAAACAGCTGTAAATAAAAAATCAGCTCCCTCACATTGTTCCTGAGAGATCCTAGTTCTGAATAGATAATGGCTGTATCAACCAATCAGAGGGCTCCTGTCCCGTGGAAGCGTGTGATTGGTTAAACAGTTCCGTCCCTCGCCCTTAAACAAAAGTTTTTTTTCTCAGACAACTTCTGTTAAACTGTACTATTTTAGTAATTATTTTTGCTCAATTATAAGGTGAACAAAATCAGGTAGTGCAGTTTTAAGTGGGGAACACCCTGGACCAGCCATTTCCCAAAGTCAAGAGTGCTGCAGCTCCGGATCTGAAATTTTCCAAAATACAAAACTTAGTCATCTACGGTCCTTTGAAAACATTGGAAACACTCTCTAGTAACTTTAAATAGCTAATAACTTGATGTAGGGGCTCTGGGGCCCCCCTGAAGGACCTTCGTGGATGTTGATCATAATATTGAGTCATTATGGGCTTGGTTTAGAATCACTAGTTCTCCACATATACCCTCCTTGTTGGCAGGCAGGAGCGCTAACCGCTTCAGCAACGTGCAGCCTGCCAATATATCAATAACTTTTGATTTTGCAGAAATAGGTAAAATTATCACTGCCTATATTTTTTGTATACTGGCAAATGTGACTAAAACAAGCTTAAATTAATCTGGCTGAAATCTAAATGCCCAAATGAAAAGTGAGTGCTGTTTGACATTGCAGACAGTAAATCTAGCATCAGTAAGACCCCACTGACATAACATCCCCCCTCTCTTCACTGCTCTCAAACCAGACTCAAAAACAAATAGTGTCTTTGTATTACACCAGCCTTTTTCTCTGAGCTGAATATATTGTCCCTGACCCTCTCTCCTCACTGAGTTTTCATTATTAAGATCTGGGCTGAGCTAAAATATGGCTGTCTCTTACCCTCTCACTGTCTGGGGTTTAACAAAGGCACCTAGCAACATGAGCAAAATGAACTGGGAAACTGTCAAATACTGGACTAGAATAGATAGCAGTTGAGTTAAGGGTTAGAAGTGTGGTAGTCCAAGTATTTTAACAATCATTTTGTAGTATAGCCTATTTAAAGCTGCACCATTTAACTTTTGTACTCAAGGTGGCGATACTGACTATTGGTTCTCAAACTGTGGTACGTGGGTCCTCTCAGGTGGTACTTGGACCTGGTTTTGTCCTGCTTAGTCCTTAGTTTAGTGCTGTGGGTTAGACCTATTTTAGTCCTGGTGTAGAACTGGTTCAGAACTGGATTAGTCATGGTTTCTCTAGTTTGGACATGTTTTAGTCCTAGATTACACCTGATTAAGACCTCATTTAGTCTTGGTTCAGTTGTGGGTTAGAGCTAGGTGGTACTGACACATAATATTTTCTGAGGTGGTTCTTGGTGAGAAAAGTCTGAGAGCCACTGCCATAGACCATTCTTGTGACGTTCTAGAAAGTGTCCTCAGGAAATATAGCGTACTGTAATACATTCTCTATGGAGAAATTAGCACTAGGCATCAAAGATCGCAAAGTACAAAAAACCAAGGTGGTTTTAGTAACTGACTGTAATTGGTATGTAATGTCAGAGCCTGGTTAGAAAACACTAGCAAAGGTACCATTGGCTAGCCATTTTATTTGATGTAGCATAGTGCTGTAGTCAAGAGTAGTTTGTGACCACAGTAGCTTTTTGTCTAAGTGAAGACCAAGGCAAAACACAGATTAAAACATAATAGCACAAAATATAGGCTAATAATAATTGAAACTAATATTTAATAATACACAATAAAAAATGATAATAAAGTGTTCAAATTTAGTGTTTTAATCCCAATAATAATTTGTAGAAAAAGCCTCTGAGACCGCTATGTCCGAGACTTTGACAAGACCGAGTAAACAGGTGTTCAAGACTGAGACGAGACCAAGACAGTGAAAAAGGGGTCTTGAGAAGACCATTCTCAGAACCAAGACCGGTCTCAGCCACTGTAGCATTTAGGATAAATGATTAACATTAAGCTAAAAGCTAAATAAGATTGGTTTATTTTAGTTTTAGTGGACAAGTACTTACATAAATGTAGACGACAGCAATGGATTGTCAGTGCATGCTCAGATTTAATCCACAATTTACCACAAATCCTACATTAAAAAATAATTTCGTCCACATGAGTTTAAAGTATGTTACTCTAAAACAATCCAGTATTTAATCTCTCTTTCCTGCTTTCACAAAATGCTGCATCATCCAAGCCAAGCCTTAAAGCTAATGGGACCAAATGAAAGAAATATTTTTTAATAAAGTTTTCTTGCCTCTACACATCACAGACAAACACTCTTCTGACAGGGAGAGGAAAGACTTGACAGATCTGAGCATGCCTCCGTAAGATCCCGTGACACAAGAGTTTAGACTTCAATCAAACAGGTTTAGAGTGAGAATATGATGAAAGGAAGGGAATAAAATGTGACAGAAGAAACTGGTTTGAAAAAGTTTTGGTGTGCAGATTTGCAGATTTTTTTTTTTTTATTTGTATACACGAGGCTAGGATGATATGCATATGAAGCTTGGAGTCCTATTTTACAATCAGACACAATTTAACATTGTAAAAGGAAATCGTCTGGGCGAAGAATAAGGATAAATAATAAAAAATGCTTACAATTGACTATCTGACCCTGTTAGGTCATCTGTAGAGACCAGGGGGAGGGACTAAAGTAAAATTCATCAACTATTGGTCAAAGTGGTAACCCACGAATTCTGATCTGATGTTGCTGTAGAGGCCAGGGGTGGGTGTAAAGCAATAATTATGACCGATTAGCTACTTTACAGCATAAAACAGGGTCAGTCAAAGCATTTTTTCAAACATGTTTTTATTTTAAGAAACTTACTACATGGACTACACCTTTAACTGTATCAAGTTAAGTCATACTGCTCATACTGACAACATAACTACTGACCACTACTGACAACTATATCATGTGACTCAAGATTTTAATGAATTTTTCTTACCCTGGCTTCTAAACTAGTATAACATTTTACCAATCTCTCCCACCATAACAAAAATCAAAAGTAACCTAATTATTCTCTGTGACTGGTTAATTTTATCCTTCTGGCCCCTCTTGCCACAGCTGCCTCTGGTCCGATGAGTACTGATGGTAAGCTAGATTTACACGTCGGTATATTTTGGGAAGTGCTCCTCACAGTTCAACAGTGTCTCCCCTTTAACTCATACGCCTGCCCTGAGTCTACAGCGTCAGTAATACGGGCCTCCAGCCAAGTCCATACCAGTGCAGTGAGTGAGTAACAAATGGGGTTAAGAGCACTTTCTAATACAGGGTGACTTACTGTTTAAGGGCATGATGTGGTCTGCTCCGGGATGGTGGAAGTTCAAACCCATTCGTCCTGTTGAAGAGAAACGATAAGGATTTACAATGTGTGATTTATCATAAACTGTGGTTGTGTACACTAGGAAGCTATAATACAATAATAATAATAATGCATTAGTTTTATATAGCGCTTTTCTCTCGACACTCAAAGACGCTTTACATTACATTATTCATTCACTCCACAGTGGTAAGCTACTTGTGTAGCCACAGCTGCCCTGGGGCACACTGACAGAAGCGCCCCTCTGACCACCACCAAACACCAATCACACAACCACATTCATTCATAGGCAGTGTGGGTCAAGTGTCTTGCCCAGGGACACAACGACAGTGTGCGCTCGGATGGGGACTCGAACCACCGACCCTCTGGTTGAAGGACGAGCCTACCCACTGCACCACTGCCACCCCAGAATAACAATAGGAAATAGAGACAATGTAAATTTGTATTGTTTTAACCCATTCAACTGGGCAAGCAATATCCAGTTAAATGTTGTGTAAAGAACTTGGCTGTTGGACTATAACACAATTCGCGTTCATGTAAAAAGTTGTATTTTGCAGTTTTGGGAAATACAGTTTGGTTGTCAACAGCTTGCAGTTTTAAAAGCACAGTCGATGTCTTTGCAGGAGAATCATTTTGTTTATCAAAAGAAAACGTGTTATTGATTCCCACATTTTTTGGACTACTAACGGGGCCTCTTTCTGCGTGTAGTGAGCAAACAAGGTCCGATGTCACTGTCAAAGTAATGCCTTGGACCAACAGATGTGCACGATCACACTTATCCCACAGAGAAACGGGGCAGATGGAGGACAATACACACACTAACAAAGGCTTGTGCAATAAGAAAATACAGCCACGTCTCCGATTATTGAAAGTGAATATTAAGGAATATTGACTCCAAGCTCTGTGTCCTTACATTGACTTAGTCTTTTGTCCAAACACAGTTCATTGGCCACAGAGGAGACAGAGGGAGACGATCTAATCAGTTTAAATGGTGAATGTGTGGGTGTCTGTTTGTCAGACCCTCAGACAGACTCCAATTATCTAAGTGTTGTTGAAAAGTGGACTGGGTGATCTATAGTGGACTTTTGTCATTTCCGGAGACATGCATTATTAATGTGTTAAAGTATATACAATTGGAGATATTGGATACTGTGCGTGTCCATTGAGTGGCCTCAGACTTTGCCATGGCATTATTATTAGAACTGACTGATTAAAATTATCTTATTGCTAACAAATACTGATCCAGACATTCTAGATTGTCTTTTAGATTTGTTCAATTATATCAATGTGAAATAGTCCATGTAAGTTAAATGCACATATTTCTAGTTGGACTGATTGACTTACGCAAACTAACTTTTGTGTGTATGTTACACTTTTTTTCAATGTAGAAAATCATACTTCAATGATGAAAGTTAAAAAAGTCAGTAACAGTTAAAAACTAGGCCTGTGCTGTCGTCCCCGACAGCAAGGTGTATATCGGCGAAAACGGCCCCGTACGTCTGCCCCGTACGTCTGCCCCATACGTCTGCTACAACTATTACCAACGGGCACCTTA
>JAVQKC010181354.1:0-14541 GCA_036025475.1 Philypnodon macrostomus
GCTCGGGAATCTGTTTCGGATGCCTCCTGGACGCCTCCCCCGGGAGGTGTTTCAGGCAGGTCCAACCAGGAAGACCCAGGACACGCTGGAAGGACCATGTCTCTCGGCTGGCCTGGGAATGCCTCGGGATTCCTCCGGAAGAGCTGGAGGAAGTGTCCGGGGAGTGGGAAGTCTGGGCGTCCCTGCTTAGACTGCTGCCTCCGCGACCCGGCCCCGGATAAGCGGAAGAAGATGGATGGATGGACTAAACCTCTTCTACATCAAACAGTTAATATGATATATGTTTAGTGTCACCTGTTCTGCTAAGCCTTGCATTTATGCCTTTGGACAGTGGGAGAAAGCTGGTGAGAGGAACCCACGGTTACCAGGGCAGGGTCAGTCTGGGGATTCATCCCACAACCCAATTGCTGAGGAGACTAAGCGTCAACAAAAATGTCTTCTTTGGTGAGAACTTTCTGAACATGTGCTTTATCTTTATTAATTTTTGTGTACGTTTGCACCAAAGTTGTCGCCAGCCAGCACCAACACATAACACAAGCCATCCTTAAATAAGTCCCAATCTTTATATTCCAAACCGCTCTAGTTCAGACCTTGCGCCTGGATTCCCTCCCTCCGAGAAACCCAAAGCTAAAATCATGTCAGTGTGTTGTAACATGAACCTCCACAGTTACCCAACCACTGCTTTTATGATCCCATAACCCTCTCCTCAATGCTGCCCCACTGAGCTGCTCTGTCAGGCTGCAGTCCGTCACCAGTCACACACAGAAACACACACAAACTCACACACACGCACTCACACACAAAGACTCACACCTACACACACACGCAGACTCACACATACATACACACACACACTCACACCTACACACACAGACTCACACTTACACACACACACATACACAGAGACTCACACCAACACACACTGACTCACACTTTCACACAGACTCACACTTACACACAGACTCACAACTAAACACACAGACTCATACTTACACACACACAGACTCACACTCACACACACAGACTCACACTTACACACACACACATACACAGAGACTCACACCAACACACACTGACTCACACTTACACAGACTCACACTTACACACAGACTCACAACTAAACACACAGACTCATACTTACACACACACAGACTCACACACACACACACACACACACACACACACACACCTACACACACACAGCATATATCTGCAACTGAATCCTCGTGCTGGGTCACATCCCATGCATCTCCTCAAATGGACTCATGAACTGCTGCTCTATAGGGGGATTGTGGGGTAAATTGTTGTCATAGTTTTGTAACCGTTTCATTGTTTGGGGAGACAAGCCCAAGCTCCTTGACAGCTCAATTGTATGTAATCCCTCACGTTGAGCTTTTAAAATATTGTCAGATAACGGGTCCAACGTAACCACGGACAAAACACACCGAGCTGTCATCTTTCCGTTTTGGTTCATGCAAAGTTCTCTTCGATAAGCTTACACACAAAAAAGAAACATCAGGCCGTTCAGGTGGATCCACTGTTTTCTCATGCTAATAACTGCAGGGCTAGGCAGACTGATCTCTAGGCGACACAATGTCTTTGTATGTACATGTATAATGACAAAAAAATCCTTAATTAATTCATTTCATATATAGTGTAAAAGTTGAACCCTCACATGAACTTACATATTTACCTTTACTGATCACACACTGGTATAATGACATTATCCCTGTAGTTAATAGTTAACTCTTTGGTGTGGGTGTTTATCCTTGCTCTCTGATTTGCTCATTGACTGTAGAGATGTTAAAGTGAAAATCTGGATTAAATGAACCTAATGTGAGCAGCTCAGGAGTAGGCACAGCATCAAGGCATCTGCACAATTGTCTCAAACCTACACAAAAGTACACCAAACATGTCCTCCCCCCTCCCTCTGTTCAAGTCTCATTAGGTTCCTCACTTTTACCACTTTACAGCATGGTGTGGGTGCCCCCTTAAAGCTCCCCAGGGTCCCCCGACCCCCTGCTGCTCCCAGCTGACGTTCCACAGGAGTTACAGGTGCTGGTACAAATAAGGCTTCTGGGAAAACAGATATGGCTCCTTCTTTTTGGCACTCATCTTTTTAACCCTTCCCCAACACAACACGTTTACTCTATTTATATATATAAACATAATTCACTCTTGAAGTCAATTATTTTACTCACTTATGTAAATGAAACAGCCTTTGAAAACAAGCTGTGAGTGCTATACCTAAAGTTAATTTAAGTTTTCTTTATATCGAGCTCAATTCTGCATGGTCTAGTTCCTTGGTGAGTATTCTACTTCCTTTAAAACTGAGCTACAGGGATTTTGAAAAAGTAAAAATGATTACTCGTCATATTACTTGAGTGGAAGTATATCATGGCACAATGTCTTATAACATAAGATGGATGTTTTGGAAGCTTCTCTTCAACGCGCTTGTGCTGTGACGAAGGTGTCTGTACAAATGCTAACACTTTATAAATGTCATTTTGGTTTTTATTGCAAATACATATACAAAAAGAGTCCAAAAGACAGTACAAATACATGGCAAAGTCGCAGAATATTGGAAACATCAGTAAAAGTTTGCAGAAACTTCGAAAGATAACATTTTCCAGTTTAATTCACAAAAAAACCCACCTGATCCCCAAAAAGACAAAAAACATACACAGAACAGTTACTTAGATTAGATAAATAAACAGCGTGTACCGTTAGGTTAAGTACCCCCAGGGGTGAAAATCAATTAAAAATGAAAGTATATGTTTCTACATCAAAGAGAAGACATGATTAGTTAAGAATATTATGCAAAATAATTACTTTCAAATAAAATTAAAGCTAATAAATAAATAGATTTGGTCGTTGTGAGGGGGGTGGTCTTTTGAAACATGGCTGCCATGGCCCTGACAGCAGGGGACACCCAGGGGTCAAAGGTGACTTCCTGTAGCTGTCAAAGCTACACAGTTGGACGTTAAGTGTAATCTCAGCTGCGGCACACGAAGAAAAACACACAGAAGCCAAGGCACGGATGGTGAAAAGGACTGCAGCCTCTCTTCTATTTCCCAATGGCATTTACACTGAAACAGAATCACTGTATGTGTGACGTGAGCTTTGACCTGCATCGATAAAATAAGTGTGTGTAATTTCATCTGCTGACCAGCATATGTACAAGTCAATTCATTTACTATGATTTCTGTTTCCTTGACAGAAAAATAGGAATAAATAACAGCAAAATAAAACAAATAAGGTAAATAGAAAATGGGCAAAATGATTTTAAATATAATATTGGGTAATAATAGTTTCACTATGTCCCAGCCCTCCCCCGGCCCAAGTGTATGAAACTGCCAGCATATGATAAAAACAAAAAGAGACATACACAGTACCTACTAAGATATGAACAATCCATAAGTCCTCACAGAGGATTCTTATAAGTCTCTCTAAAAATATATATAGCTTCTATAAAAGGCACGGCGTGAGCCAAGCACAAGTCCAGCTCCTCTGAATTCAAGTGTCTGATTTGGGTTTGAGTCTGTGCCAAAGACAAAACTGTAGAGGTCACACAGTCTGCTCTTGTAGTAGCATAAACAGGTTATGATGTGGAGGTAACCCAGATTATGTCAGAACTCCCTGTGTAATTGAAGGATGTTAATTGGATACAAAAAGGCGTGAACTCTACGTTTGCGTCTATGTCAGTGTGTCTGCTCATGGCCGGGTGAGCTGGGTATAAACAGGAGCCTGCTCCCAGTGCTGGGGGCTGCTCTGGGGAATGGAGGGCACCCCTGCGTTGTCTGCGATGGGGGTGTACATGGGCCGCTGGCTGGGGCTGCTCATGTAGCTGAAAGTGGAGTAGAGCCCCGGACTTTGCCCCGCCCCAGCGTGGCTGTAGTAGGTGGAGCTAGTGTCAGAGTAGTCGTACTGTGCTCTGGAGGAGTAGGAGGCTGGGGGACTGTAGTGCTGAAGGTTGAAGGGGCTGTAGGCTGCGTGTTGGGGGGAGCCTTGCTGCTCGCTGTAGTGGCTGGGGCTCAGCTGCTCCGTCTTGATCTGGGTCCTGTGTTGGGCCTCTGAGGTGGCTCCTGAGTTGCTGCCCAGTGTGGTGAGCGTGTGCTGCTGCTGTCCCTGCTGGCTCTGGCCCTTAGCCATCCAGGCCCCTCCCCCTGGGCTGACCGGGGCCCCGCTGATGCTGTAACTGCCAGTATAACTCACAGGGGCGCTGTTGCTGCCAGGGTGGCCGTTAGGAGGCAGGTACTGGTCGAACTCATTGACGTCAAAGGTCTCGATGTGTGAGATGACGTCGCTGCTCAGCTCGCCAATGTCTACGTCACGGAAGTCGATGTTGAGCTGGCGTCCGGTTGAGCCGTCCGGTAGGGAGCGCAGGCCCCCTTCACGCTTTAGGTCCATCTTGCCTGAGCTGACATCAGTCTTTGGGGTGGCAGGGGGAGTAGGAGGCCCCTGGGAGCCTGGCATGCAAAAACAAAAGAGATTATATTAGCATTTATTCAGAATGAACACTTTCACACTCACACGTATTAATAATAATAATTTCAGTAATTGACATATGCTTCATTCATGATAACTCACACTTCCAGATCTCAGTATCATTTATACATTTAAAGTATGGACATATTGTTGCCTAACCTAATGCTTTGTCTAACAGCTGAAGTATAATTTATCTTGAGCATCTTTTTATATCACCTAGAAATCATACTACATATGTGTCAGCCTGGTGTGATGTGAGTCCTCTTACCTGAGTGTTCCCCAGGGGAGTGAACCTCTCCCATGCTGGAGGCAGGTGAGTCGGCCTGCTGCAGGGCCTTGAAGATGGCGTTGGGCGAGATATGGGTCTGTTCAGTGCCGTCCTCGGACTCAGACTGTCCGTTCTTCACAGATTTTCTCCTCCGTGGCTGGTACTTGTAGTCCGGGTGGTCCTTCTTGTGCTGGACCCTGAGCCTCTCAGCCTCTTCCACAAATGGACGCTTCTCTGCCTCATTGAGAAGTCTGTGCAGAATGACATTGTTTTATAAAGATTACATCTATGAACAGTAGTCCCATGTACAGTGCATTGGTAAAAATCATAGTCCCTTCTCAGCATCTTTTCATGTAGATCAGTGCATAGTGTGCCTGCAAAATAAAATAATAATCTGCCTACAGGGTTCTTAAGTAAGATAACATCAGTAATACCAATAGTATCTAACTGAGCTATACATTACAAATGATATCCCACATATATCACAGTTTTCTCTTACCTCCAGAGTTTGCCCAGAGTCTTGCTGAGCTCGGCGTTGTGCAGGTGCGGATACTGGTCCGCTAGTTTCCTCCGAGCCGCCTGAGCCCACACCATGAAGGCGTTCATCGGTCTCTTCACGTGCGGCTTGTTCTTTGAAGATCCGTTCACGCGCACTGGCATCGGCACGAGCGTCCAGTCGTAACCTTTGAGAACCTGCGACACGGCATCGCGGATACAGGCGGGAAACT
Organism: Philypnodon macrostomus; assembly: GCA_036025475.1. Taxonomy (NCBI): domain Eukaryota; kingdom Metazoa; phylum Chordata; class Actinopteri; order Gobiiformes; family Eleotridae; genus Philypnodon; species Philypnodon macrostomus. Next base: position 5,485 of record JAVQKC010181354.1, read on the forward strand.
TATCCTCCTCGTCCTTTTTGAAGTCTCCGAGCCCCATGTCGCCTCTGAGCAGCCCGTTCTCGGAGGGACGAGTGTTCTCAGCGTCCGAACCGGAACCGGAGTGGCACGGGGAGCCCGCGGAGTCTTCGGACATGCTCGGACTCGGGGCACTGTCTGAAAGACACTTATCTTGTTCCTCCGTCATCTTCAGGTAAGGGTCGAGGAGATTCATACGAAAAACGGAGTGGGGGGCAAATTAGACGATAAATAAAGACGTGTGGAGCGAGTTAGAGAGATGAAACCCCTCTAAAAGCCGCTTTTACCAGATCAAAACTTTAACAAACTAGTCTGTAAAGTTAGGCTAGTGTGATTGCTCCTTGCTGTGACAAAATGCACCAATGTCTACCACTGTCCGCGTCTCCTGCAGTCAGCTCCACACTTGAAAAAGCAGAGTAAAAAAGGTAAGCCGCGGTCCTTTGCCAAATACAATCCCCAGAACGAGCGGTGCTTTGACCCGCTCGCTCGTTTACATGCAGCCTTTATAACAGCGTTACCATGCCGCACAGGAAAGCCCGGCGCTGATTGGCTGGCAGTGTGACGCCAAAGTGAAGGAATTCGAGCCAAGTCGTCCCCCTTTTTCCAAAGCAGCACACAAATTACACATATTCACACATACACCGTGTCCAGCTCAAATTAAGAGTTTATTGCTGCATATAAATAATGGACCAAATACAGATTTGAGCCGTAATTAGTTGTGGGAAAGTCTACATAAAAGATTCATGTTAAATTCATGTGCATTGATTTGAGTTTACTGTGTTATATGTTATTATGATGTTTTGATTTATTTCGATTTTGTTAAAACTCTCCATATTTTTCTATGTGACGCTCAGCTCCAGGTAGTGCAGCCGTCTACAGTTACCCAGTCCGGTCAATAGGGGGAGACAGCAGTCTAGAAACCCACTAGTTCCACTCCAGAGCAGAGCAGGGCAGAAAATAGATCCATGGGCAGAAGCAGTTCCAGCAGGCTCAAGCTGCTACCTCATTCGCTGTCAAGACATCAGCTTCTGATTTGTATCGTTCATCTCGTTTCCAACAACAGAGCAATAATCCGGCAAACGGCAGATTCTCTTCAATTTGCTGACTGCTCCACTTCTACCGGTGCTGGCTCGGCTCACGGGGTCTCACTTTCGACCGAATGTTCTGTATAAAACCAGTAGTGGTGCCACTTTATCCCAGATTTGGAATTAGACGATGATTGAAAAGCCCAGTACGTCTGTGGAGTTAGTGAACGATGTCAAAACACTGCATTAACCATTGGAACAGTTGGTAGATTTTGTAAGTTTGGGTTTTTGAGTCCCCTCTCGGGTACAGCTTTACAGAGGGAGGGGGGTGGGATAACATATAGGCACACTCAAAACCCATACCCAAATCAAAAGTTTCTGGCCTTCAAAAATACTGTGGTCACATGTGGTTAATCAACAACTAGACACAAAACACCATTGAATCTACAGGATTTGTAAACTCAATGGCTGTAACAGTCTTCGAATATCCAGTGAGCAGTAGTTCTGAACGCAAAAAATGTTCTCTTAACCCCAGAGGTCACAGGAGAATGGCTGTCACGCAACAATGATTTAAGCAGATGATGATGATGCAGCTAAAATGGACTGATTAAAACATCAGGAGTATTATGTATACAGGAGTGCTACGGTGATGCATTATACTATTGGAATACAGATGAAGGTATATTTGTAGGGTATTCTCTCTAAGGACGCAGTGCCCAATCAGTGCCTGACTCTGCGCCTGTCCCCGCCCCTTTGATTGTTTATTATGCTTTGTGGAGATGTGGAAATGTAAATCTCAGTTGGGCCTAATGTGGACAACATGTGCTACCTGAAGTTGCTTTTAATAGCTCACAGATGTCAGGTACAGCTAATTTCACCTCTCTGGTCACACATGCGCGCCCACAATCCAATTTTTTTTCTCCGGATGCAGTTATGTTGCAAGTAATTCTCACTCTCCTTCCACCAATTAGGCCTGTGGTTCTCGAACACTAAAGTCTAACATGGGCCGAACCGCTCGAGTTTATTTACACATGCGATGCTTATTTGAGATCCTCACTTTGAACACAAATAGAAAAGGAGCAGTCTAGTCGCGTGCTGCCGGGGTATATACGTGAGACACTGTTACACAGAGCCATCAAAACGTGACCGTGTTTGCTTGTAGAGGAGCCAGAGGCGTGAATGTATGGATTCACGGAGCTAAGGGGGGGTGGGCACAGGGTCGCTGTTGACTTCAAGCAAATAGGGCATATGTATGTAAGTATGATCAGTATGAAAATGCTGTGGTCTGAGGCATTACGTAGTGGATACCGTCTTATCTGGCAACGCAATCAGTGACATACACATACCATCACCGTGCAAGTACAAATTCAGTTTTTGTCTTTGTATTAAGTCATTTTGTTTGATTTTAAGCTGATTTCAAACTGAGTAGAGGGTTTTTGGCTGTGGTTAGGCCTTGTTACAGTTTTCTATCAAGATGAATCTGTAGGGCTGATGCAGGATCCATCTCGGGGCCGTTCTGTGATGACCGAATGCGGATGGGGGCACTTGGCCCGCGGGACGAGGTCCTGGGAAACTTTTCATCTCGACTTGGAGAGACAGTGTAAAAATGTGAGTAAATATTGTCAGTCAACTGCTGAACTCTGTCTGTGCGGCGCCCCGCTTCTCATTGATGGGCCTCGCCGCAGTGACATGGGTGTGTCACCGTTATGTTATATCAGAACTCCAATGCTGTGACGTCAGAGGAATCTTTGAATCATAGCTCACTTTGTATTTAGCATAAAGTATTGTACCACCGTAACATTCAAATATTTACATCAGGTCACACAAGATTGCAAGTCCATGATGCTATTCTCAGGCAGGGTTGTTTGTTTGTTTGGGCAGTAGGCACAGGAGTTAAACGATTCACACCAGTGATCGACAGCTGGTCTCTTTTGCTGATTGGATAGATTCTTTTTATACAAAGCTTTGGCTGATCTAATATGGATTGGCCAAGAGTAATTGAGGTATGTCATGTGTTCTTGCCCACAGTCTTCGCATTCCTCCAGAGCTGAGATGATGAATGGCCTCCACCAGTCTGTGTGTGGCTCTTCTTCTCTGATGTGAGGATCTGGGCACAGGGTGAGTGTTGACCTAAGTCACTCTTCTCCTTGTGCTGTTCAAACAACACCAGGCACCTCCCATCCATCACTGACCAGACCCCTGCTGCCACAGGCCTCTCCTTCAACCATGAGATTTCCTGTATATATAAGGTTGCATTTTTATAAGTTGGGATGCAGTGATGTATATGCAAAATGTATCCGTATCAGACAAAAAAAATAACACATAAACAATATAAAAATACATAAACAAGCTGCAACTTTGACCAACTGTCCAGCTCCTCAGAGTAGAGAGTGGACAATAAACCATAATTATGACTTTTACTTAACTTCACTCCACAACTCTGTTCTGTGGTGTAAAAGACACCAACGGCTGCATGCCCCTGGTCACATTTCCCAGCAGCCCGCTTTGCTGATTAAAATATGTGCATTAAGCGACTGTACCAGGCTGTAGGAGAGGCTGAAAAAGCCAGAAGAAACATAATCTACTCCGGCTGAGTTGAAAAAGCCACAGAGGAGTACCATTTCCCTCCAAAGATACGGCTTGTGCAAACAGCCTGCGCTTGAACAATAACAATGGTCTCACCCAGCCAGGCCAAGCTAACTAATGACAGATCCACACCTTAATGCTAAGCAGTTGTTTGGGTTTAGCCCGGAGAGGATGTGTGTGCGGGTTTTGAGTGGGAAGAATGGCAGTTGTCAGCGGGTGGCTCGTGCCATTGGAAAGCTCTCTTCCTTCCCTGGATGGAGCGGTGGTACCTATGATCCGGGCGGAGGTGGATGGAGAAAAGCTCTGACGAAGCAAAACCATCCAGCCTCAACACAGCACATTTGAACAGCTTCTCGAACAGTGCAGCGGGGGGCGGAGACGAAAATGATTCTCCTGAAACAATAACTAGGCATTTCCTTTGGCAAACGTCCCTCTGTTTCCGCTCTGGTACGGTTGGGCTGTGGTCTGAAGGTGATTGGTGCTTTGTGGTGCAATGATTTGATGTGTTTTTGGCAGTTATTTTGGTCATGTAGAGTGGAATCCAATCAGACTAAATGTGTTCTGGTGCTGAGGGAATGTGTCATGGCTTCTGGTTTATGTGGCCTTTGTTATGTCTTGGCCTAGTCTCTACAACCTACTGACTTCTACTGCTGTAAAGGCAAACGCAATTAACATTTTTGTGGAGAGAAAATACAATTTGAGTGAAAGATATCAACACACAAGGCTGCACACCATTACATATTACAAATAGACAAATCTTTGGCATTTTACCCAAGTACAGTCTTTCCTTAATGTGGGCAATCAGCGTGCAAAATGAACCTGTAAAGGCAACCACAGACTGAACTTTGCTAGACTGGTCAGCCTTTCTAAGTCTGTTTGTCCTATACAGTCTTATATTTCTGGTGACTCTAAAGGTTTAAAGTGTACACCAACAGAAACAGAAACAGTAACAGTGTAGATAAATTACATAAGGGCTCTATCTTAACTACCCATGTAAATGATTTAAGGACATACAACTTTTGAGTGTTTTGATGTTTTTAGTGTTTTGATGTTTTCAGTGTTTTGATGTTTTCAGTGTTTTGAGTGTTTTGATGTTTTGAGTATTTTGGGGTTTTGATGTTTTGATGTTTTGAGTGATTTGATGTTTTGAGTGATTTGATGTTTTGAGTGTTTTGATGTTTTGAGTGTTTTGATATTTTGATGTTTTGAGTGTTTTGATGTTTTTAATGTTTTGGTGTTTTGAGGTTTTGTTTTGATGTTTTGAGTGTTTTGAGTGTTTTGATGTTTTTAGTGTTTTTAGTGTTTTGATGTTTTGAGTGTTTTGAGTGTAGGGGAGACTAAGAAAAATACCTGTTTTATGTATTATTAGAGGCCTGTGTTTATTGTACGTTTGGTTCTGTAGCAGATCTGTGGGCCAATGGCTTTTGTCTCGTTTCTCTCGTTCTTGTAGATTAGTTAGTTTTGTTTTGTTAAATATTTGGCAGTTGCCTGGAGCAGGTGTACAAACATTTAAATATGCATCATTTTCTGTCCATTTATTCTTTCTGTGCCTTGACTCATACATGACCTCACAGTTACATGTACACATACAGTAAGGATGCACTATCACGTCATGTGCCATCCATACTTGGCTCTGAAAGACCCCAAACAACACAGCTGTGGTATCATGATTCCACACATCTGGCCTCATCACCTCATGAGCTTTCACTTGGTCTTAGGCCTCATCCCGGATCCTGATCATCTAAATCTGGACTAAGCTTTACCAGAGCTGGCCTATATCTCCCAAAGCTCTGTGTGATTGTGTCCATACCCACTCCAAATAAGATTCAGATGCCTTTCAGGAATCACTTCTTACCTCCCCATTACATTCTGCACCAACAATTGCGTTCTGAGGTTTGGGCAGAATGTTTAACATATTTCTGTGAGGTTATGGCTGGTGCACTGGTTAAAGGTATTTGATAATAAATGATGTGGGGATAAGGAAAGCCAATGAGTTCTTAATCATTCAAACTACAGCAACATCAAAAAAGTCATATGTCTTGAATATTGTCCAATTGTTCGCCGAGTAGTTCTGACAAATTTGAACCATTGTTAAATAAAATAATCCACAAAGTAGTTCTGGATGTGGCTATGCTCAAGTATCCGGTCCAGTCCAAAAGCATTGATTCAGTTAAGCTTTGGTGTGATCAAACTGCATTAACGTTTTTAAATGTAAAACTGTCTCGTCTTACAGTGAGCGTCTCTGCCTCCAGCCCCCAATGCCTGGATCACACGTGGCCGGCGGAAATTGCCCACGTTGATTTCCTGCCATCAAAAAGTGTAACTGTCACTGAACATGAAAAGGAACAGGACACATGGAGGGGGTCTGTGCTGAGAGGTCATCCGCTGTCAGCTGCTCTGGAGGTAAGGGTGGTGCCAGAAGCAGCTAAAAGCACACTGTTTGTATTAGTAAAATGATGTGGAATGAGGAAGTTCTGAAAAAGTTCTGTTGTAAAATCTAAACTTATAAATGATGATCTGTTCGGCTGAGGGATGTGTTTTTTGTAGCAACATCATAATTCTGTTAGTTTGGACAAATCTGCAAACCAATGTAAAACACAAGCTTTACGTGGGCGGCAGGGGTGCAGTGGGTAGGTGCTCGCCCTTCAACCAGAGGGTCGGTGGTTCGAGTCCAAGCACACGCTGTTGTTGTGTCCCTGGGCAAGACAATTAACCTACCTGCCAATGAATGAACGTGGTGGTGGTTGGAGGGGCTGCAGGCACAGACTGGCAGCCACCCTCTCTCTCTGTCAGTGTGCCACAAGGCAGCTGTGGCTACACATGTAGCTTACCACCACCGGGTGAATAATGTAATGTAAAGCGTCTTTGAATCTTGAGGAAAAGCACTGTATAAAACGAATTATTATTATTTATTATTATTATTTATTTATTTGCAATGTTTGTTCATTTCTGTACTGGACTGACAAACGTAGTTGTTATTGAGCTAGAGTTGTTGAACTGAATGATTCAGTTTCTTTTTAAGAATGTCTGATTGATTGCCATGAACTCAAAATGATTAAACCAAAATGATGATCCTCAAAAGGGCAAGGTGAACCATTCTGCATTTTACAGAACATACAACACACACAAAAAGGGTATACATGGATATTATTAAACCACACTTTACCGTTAAAATCTCACAAAGTTCCATTATGAATGCGTTCCACTGGTCTTGAGCTGGAGGTTGTGTGCGTATTCCAGTGGACTACTTTGCTCAGACTGCAGCTTACGTTCACCTTGAATTCATATTTTCATTTGACAAACACCAGAATCCAACAACATCCAACATGTACTTTCTGTAGCTCAAAGTCTCACCATTTGCGTTCATGCATAAAACACGTCTGGCAACTAAATAAGGAACGAGAAAATCTTTTAAGTGAACATGGCGGCCCTAATGACAAAATTTGTTCTATTGAGTTTTCTTTGGACGGCACAAAAGTCTAAATGTTGCTTAGGGGAATTTCGATTTGCCATTTCCAATGTGCCGATTAGATTTGCCAGACCCAGACCTATATTTTAACGGCATAAGGTGACTCCATAGGGTCCTAATTATAGAGGATGGTCCACTCTTTTCATAATCTGCCTCAATTTGCGATTTAGGTGGAAAAATTGGATCTATTTTACATTCATTAAACTGTTGCCAAGATGTTGCCTTAAAGCTGTCTCTGTAAGACACAGGAACTGTACTAAGCCCCGGTTTGTTCAGCCTTCTTGAACTCGGAGCCACGTCGAGCTCCGCATCGGACCACTGAGGCTCGTAATTAAAAATCTCCAGTTACTTCCTCCTTACCTCCGCTGACCCCGGCCTCACAGCTCCTCGATACCCAGGGCCAGTGAGACGTCTCCGGGGAAGGGGCAGGAGGAACTTGGCCTGGCCCGGGCGCTGGATGGAGACCAGATGACGTTGGTCAGTAATGGAGATGTTGACTCAAGGGTGAAGAGGGTGGGCGGTTGTGCTGAAGATGGTTGTGCCAGGTAAACAGTAAACCATCGGCATGGCAGATTAGCTTTGGTTTTGATGCCAGTGTAGACCTAATGTGGGCGTTATACAACCTTAACTTAAGAGAAAGAAAATGGAAACATGAATGACATACGCTTCACTATTCAAAAGGACACATATTACATGGAAACATTAATAACACTAATATTACATTTTAAAAAACATTCATTAAAAAAATTAAAAAAAATACATCTTCACAAGAGGTATAAAAATAATCTAATCTGAACTAGGATACATAATTAAATCTGGTTTAAATAAAAATACAAATATTAAATCTGACTTTTGAGCCATTTTAAAATATCAAAAACCTAAAATTGTACTATATTATCCTATATATTATACTATATATAATTTTTATAGCCAAGTCCATATAGATTCGCACAAAAAATATATGATCATGAATTACAGTTGAAACAGCTAAACCCTGTAATTATGTAATAATAATAGACTTTAGGGAGGAATTTTTTTGATTATTCACACCTGAATCAAAACACAATGTTCTCAAGAATTTTCTGAAGTAGACCACACTGAAGTAGAAGTAGTGTTTTAGATATTAACCCATCTTTGAAGAAACAGACGACTCCTGCACACCGTCTCACTCTTCATATGTTTGATTGTTCTTTCATTTTTGATTGAACATTATGACTAAAACACATTCCAATAGAGGACTCAAAAACTGTGTAACTCAATGCCTACCGCCCTGTCCTGAGAGCTCCCATCCATGAGATTATTAAAAAAGCATGTCACTTTGAGGAATGCAGGAATGTCCGCTGACGTCTGTCTCATCAGGTCCAGAGCGAGACCAACTTCTTTCAGGAAGGAACTGATACCACAGGGCCATCTGAGGATTCAAATATGGCTGCTCCGGGGTAGACAGGAGACTGGGACGGAGGGATTGCTTTCAACAAGAATGAAACTCAACAAGGGATGAACTAGGAATGAGGCTGGACCAAACCTGGAAGAGCAGAGCATAAATACAAAGGGCACAAAAACATATTATCACCCAGATATAAACAAAAATGCAAATGAAAACTAAGTATTTGATAGCCGAAATGTAACTTGAGAAAAACAATATTAGTGAAAATGCTATCAAAATCCAGCTAAACCAGCACTAAGCCAGAGCCAAGACTAAGTAAATTATAAATAATGCATTAGTTTTATACAGCGCTTTTCTCAAGACTCAAAGATGCTTTACATTACATTATTCATTCACTCAACAGTCACACTCGGTGGTGGTAAGCTACTTGTAATAATAATAATAATTAATGATTCATCAATTTTATATAGCGCTTTTCACAACTACTCAAAGACGCTTTACATATTTGTATTATTCATTCACTCCAGTCACACCTGGTGGTGGTAAGCTACTATGGAGCCACAGCTGCCCTGGGG